>PVIH01003259.1:0-164873 GCA_004025045.1 Sigmodon hispidus | reverse complement strand
AAAAAAAAAAATTCAGAGGGAAAGATGAACACAAAGAAAATATAGGTGTAGCAATCTTATTTGTATGTCTACCCTTGATAAGCCATGCTTATCATTCTTATCCTCTATATAGTTATTGTTAACTCTTCCACATTTTAAATTCTTTTTACTGTGTGTTTTTTTTTAATAAATACAAAATAAAGGAAAAAAAAAAGAAATAAAAAAAATAAGAAATGATAACATAGGAACAGCCTCGTTCACCCTGAAATATGAAGGAGGTGAGCAGCAAGCATCAGGGACTGTTTCTGGGACAAACAGAAAGACACTCAGAGAGTGGGCACTGTCACCTCAGAGCACCAAACCTGAATGAGATCAAGTGGCTTAGTTCAAACCAAGTGATAGGAAACAGAGGCAGGAGAAGGGTGGCATGGCATGGTGGGGTGGGTTTTTTTTGCACAAACTATAGGAGATTAAAAAAAAAGGGTAAGTAATAGATTAAAGGAAAGTGAGTGAGGTTAATAAAACCAGGAATACTATTTGTAGTAACAATATATAATATGCACAAATAGGTGTGTATGTCTATAGGCAAATACATTTGGGATTTAAACGGCCTGGGAGCACACAAAACTGATTCTTACGAACGTTACAGTAGTAGCTCCTTGTGGGGAAGTCAGGTTTGGGAGACACTGGGCTCCTCAGCATCGGAGAGCAAAGCTGCTGCCGTGCATGCTGGGTATGACGTATCACATGTAAGTTAATGAGAGCATGTATGCAGCTGATCTCTTTCTCTGTCCACAGCACATCTCTAAGTTTAGGGTCCTGAATGAATTAGGTCTGTCTCCTGGTGTAAAGTGTACTTTATAAGAGAATTCCTTTCAAAATCCGGCTTATTTAGATGAATGTCTTACGGTTCTGTCACAATAAAGGACCAATTTCATTTTGGGTAAACAATTTTATTTTGGCTAATCCTATACCACCTCCCCCCATTTCCTTGACTCATGAATTTACTGTGCAGCCAGACTAGTCTGCAGTGAACTAGCTTACCTTGCATTGGCAGGTGGTGGAATGTGAGGTTTGCGGTGCCATGTCAGGTGAGGACACCACTTTCTATATTAAAAGCCCTTCCCCTGTAGAATATCCCAGAATACAGTCCTTCTGCTCACTCTAAAGCACAAAGGCCTCTTGTTATTCCCATCTTGGATAGTGTAACAACCTCTCTTCATTCCAAGTCTCTTCCATAGAGTGAAAAGTCCCCTGGTCATCCACATGCACTGACTCTGATGGACACATGAGGTTCCCTAGGTCTTTCTTCTGAAGGCTGAACTTCCATAATGTTCTTTCCCCACAGTGCTCCTGCCTTGGTGATGCCTACCTGGGTAATACTAGACCACTGTGTGCTGGGGCTTCTCTTCCACTCTGGTCCTTGGGGACAGGCCATATGCTAGACAGTATGCATGGTGACATTTAGATCACTCTTGCTCCTCAGCTCTTCTGCAGAACCGTTTGACAGAGGTTTCAAGCATATAGATATCTAGGCTTCAGTTTAAACTAATGGAAGCAAATGGAATTCCAAAACCTGGCCTCAGTAATTCTGGATGAAGATCCCAGTTGGGATGAAGCACAGATGGTTAGCCTAGCTGTGATCTTTATTGACTTGGACAAAATCTGTGGCCTCATTTGAGAGGTGTGTGTTTATACAAATTTTCTCTATTCTCTCCTTATTTAGTCACTCCTGCTGAGCGTGGTTCCACATGCCACAAAAGAGCCTATGTTGTTCTATACTGCCTGGAAAGTGATGTGTGAAGGAGTCTGAGCCACCATCTGTAAAGGTCTAGGTCAGAGACCAAGTGTTGTTACCTATGAGTAGTGCAGTCTACTTTGTATGTGGAATGGCTGTCATCTCAGGGATGCTGTGAAGAATAACAAATTTCTGTAAACATACTTGGGACTCTGTAGCTCTTTGAAATCTACATAGCCCAGGACAACTCTGCACCAGCTCTGTCCCAGGAATACCAATTTTTAGGTAACTTTTCATGAGTTTTTCCTCAAATGGATTCTTTTAGCAGGAAAACTGATTCTGAAGTCACATGAATTCAATATAAAGAACATGAAAGACTTTTGCATACAAACTCATATTTTAAGTATTTATATTCAAATTCACACATACTTACATACAAATGTGAATGAAGTAAAGGAGCTGTTATCATTCCTGACTGTTTCTGATATGTTCTCCCTGTGTGCATACACAGAGACACTGTGTAACATCAGCAAGGTGCGCACTGATGGAGGCCTCCCTATGTCTCATCTGTCATACTTGCTGGCGTCATCTCCAGTCAGTCCTTCTAGGACTTGGTTGTTACTAACAACCCAGCCCAAATGGCAAGAGAAGTGGAAGGAGGGTGGGCTAACGTGAAGGATGCTAGAGACTAGAAGATCAGGCTAAATTTCTGAACTCAGCTTGGCTAGCAAAACTCAAGCCTCCCACCCAGCCTACCCACCAGCTGTCATGACCTTCATCCTGAGAATTAAAACCAGAGCTGTTAGTTTGCAGCTCTTCTTGAGAATGTTCTACATTTGGTAAGTGGCTTCTTCTGTTTTCTTAACTACCCAGTTTTTACTGGTGTTTCTATACTGTGACCAGTTAACATAAAACATGAAATCTTCCACAAACCTATTGATTTAATCAAAGTGAAGAGTGGACCATGCTGGGCAAAGGGAGATCTACGGGAATGACTTTTCAAAGTGAGAAAAGCTGCTGGTCCTGAGGGTTACAAAATAAAACAAATTGTCACATAATAAAGAAGTCATCCTCTTCTTCTTTGTCACTATATAAATAGAATTACTAAAGACTAACATTCTTGGTGAATCAAGGTTATTGTAGTTACCATCAGTCATTGCTGCTGGGCCATAGTGTGGTCATGCCCTGTAGGACCTGTCTATAATATTGTTCTGGATCCTATGGCTGTACTTAGCAGGTAGGAAGGCTTCCCTTAGCGGGAATGCCTTCAGGCTGGTTGTTTAGAACTGTTGTTTGCTCAAGAAATTGTTGGAAATTTCTAAAGTTGACATATACCACATAATTCCTAATTTCATTGTTGGGTAAGGGCATATTTGACTATGCGTATATATGTTTGGATATGGTTTCCCCAAACCAATACCAAGCTTCTCATGTCAGTCTTTTGTTAACAATCCTACATTGGAATGTCTTTTAACAATAGAATGAATATATTTGAAAAATTTATCTATATATAAGAATGCCCCAGGACAAAGAACAAAGAAGAGATCCTGTGACAATATGGATTAACTCCACAAATGTTAGCAGGTTAAGAAAGCCAGACCCCAAAGGATCAGACTGGAGACTCTCAGGAACAGTGGAGGAAGGGCAGGGATAATGCACCCATGCACTGGCCAGTGACTTGGGAACTGGGGATACACAGATAACTCTATTTGTCTAGCTCTTCTCACTATAGTGATGCATAATATACACCATACGCACTATCTATTATACTCTCTATATACAAAACTTCAATTAAGTTAAAAGCTGCAGTGAGTAAATTAAACAACAGAGTGGTATTTAAATGAAGACCCTATGAAATCTGGGGCCCATAGATAGGTTAATATGTTAGTCAAGGACAATGTCAGACATCTAGACACTCAGCAACACCCCTAGCTTCTTTCTGGGTCTAGCTCAGGTTTCCAAGGAAGTAATTTAGCCTATTTAATTTCTTGCCCTACATAGTTTTACTCTGAATTTTTCTAGTCAAAGTGTGTTGGTCTTTCAGGTCAAGGGAAATGGATTGCCAGTTAGCAGTCTTGAGATTTTAATTTGTTTTTTCTTGTTCATAACCAAATGTGGGAAATAAAAAAATTGGCCCTTCATGACTGGGCACCAGCATCTGGTATAATCTGACAGGTAATGCAAAGACTCAGAGACACAGTGGCCTGGGCAGCACTGCGTCTCCATTTCGCAGGCTATGTTTTCTCCTGTGTTACGTAGCACATTTCTAGAGATATACATGCCCATGAATAATTGATGTAAATAATTTATTTCTTCACTAAGCTTATTTGTTTTAAGTTTCCCACTATCTTTGTAGTTTCATTCTAGAATTATGAACATAAGAGGTGATATTTAGTTTTTTTTTTTAAAATAACTATTTATTTATTTATTTGCCTTAGTGTTTGCCTGGAACTGGAACTACAGACAGTTGTGAGTTGCCATGTGGGTGCTGAGAATTGAACCCCAGTCCTCTGGAAGAGCAATCAGTGCTCTTAACCACTGAGCATCTCTCCAGCCCCGATATTTAGGGTTTTTTATAAACACTAAGTTGTTACTGGGTATGCTTATCCATTATTGGTTGACAGTCATTCCAACACAAAATGGCAATGCTCACTGCTCCTTGTACCCAAATGAACAAAAGTGAGATCTGAGGAAACACACTTAAGGTTGACATAGCCTCATTATGTTTCCTTGAGATAGCCCCTCCCTGTGGTATTGGCAATTAGGACTGTCTTAAGCTAGAAAGAAGGTTCTAGAGGAAGGCTAGAAGAGTTATGGAAAGAAAAGAAAAAGAAAGCAATATTTGTAGACATTTAAACTGTTACCCTACAAATTATGGATGGTGTGTCAAATCTAGCCCAGTGTCTCCTCTATTTCCTTTTATTTTAATGTATTTACTTATTTACTGCTATTTAAGGTGCTGGGACATGGATATCATGACACTCATGTGGGGGTCAGAGGACAATTTTTTTGCCCTGTTCTCTCCTTCCACATTTTTCTGGGTTCTAGGAACCGAATTTAGAGTGCTGGGCTTACACAGGGCATCTTGCTGGTCAGGCATCTACTTTGATAAAAAGATTTTGTTGGACACAGCTACACTACACGCAAACACTTCCTCATTTACATGTTATCTGTGGCCACCTCTCCAGTGCAGCAGCAAAAGTGAAGGGACCTGGAAAAAACAGTGAGACCCAGCTAGAACCCCATACAGTCATTATCTGGCTCTTCATGGCAAACATCACCAACCTCTAATTGAGATGAGAACACTTTCATTTTTAAATCTGATGAGCTCATGGGCATTCTCATGGTGTGAGGAAGTTAGTATAATTTTACTGCATTACTGATTATTAAACTACCACCAGATCATAATGCTTTCACAACACTGGAGAATGCACTAGCAACTGTTACCAAGGTACTGTGAATGCACATGATGAAACACAATTTCACTTTGCCATGCCTTTGCAGAAGACTCACATCAAGCCTCTAACACTCTCCCATCCCCTGCTAGGCATTCATACTGTTATAACATTGAGAATCCTATTCTGCCCTATGTTCATGTCCCTACAACTCTGAAATACAGTTTAAGTATCATATTGTGTGCATTGGTAGCAGGATCATAATCTCAGACTAATCAAAATCAATAAACTGATAAAGAACACATGCTCCATGTCTTGAAGCTCTTACCAAGTTAATCTTTATAGTGACATGAAACAGAGACATTATCTCTATGGTAATAAGATAGGGAAACCAAGGCACAGAAAGACTCTTTTCCCAAAGACACATGGTTAGCCATAACTTGTATTAGAACAATTCTTCTCCATCATTAAAAGTCATGCTGCAGGGTTTTTCTTTGATGGATCTCCAGCAAAACTAGCAAGTGGTTTTGTTGTTTACTTGTTCCTAGAAAAGGCAAGATATATTGGGCTTCCAGGGTCAGATGAAATGGCCTACAACTTCTGACTTCAAAAAGGAAACAGCTTCAGACTAGGTAGGGGCACAGGCATAGCTATACTCTGATGCAGTCTCTCCCTGAGCAGGCAGTGAGCAAGAATGTACAATCTAACGACCCAGATCAAGATGGTCCCACAACCATCAGATGCTCATATTCAGTATGCCTGACTCAGAGCTAGTACCCTGGAAGAGCTAGAAGCAGAGTCTGGGGATCCTACATTTAGAAGTGGTCAACATGGTTCAGGAATAAATGAGAAATCGCTCTCAGCTTTCTTCCCCATTCTTGCTATCATAGACCAGCTTAGGAGGTAAAAGAGGAACAATTGATAAGATGCAGACTATTGTCTGATAGCATGAGGGAGAGGATCAAATTTTCCTGATCTACATTCCAGCCTGTGTGATAAAGGTCACTGAACTTTCCAGCAGATGGGAGTGACATGTTTCCACATCATCTCCAGATAATTTTGAGAAAGATAAATTGGAAGTCTGAGAAGTCAAAGGGATATGAAAAAAGAGAGAAATTGGGGATGGAAAAAAGAAATAAAATCCCAGGTTTGCTCTGCTCAGATGTGTATGATGTGCCCAGCAGAAGTCAGGTGCAGCTCCACATTGCTAAATGTTGAGATGCATCCTCTCTACCAAAGTTCTGTAAGTCTGTCTCATTTTTCACAGATCTACCTGTGGGTCCTCTGCTGTCCTGGGCACATAGGCTGTGTGGACATGATGTGTGATCCCATTCTAAAGCAACACAGAAGGGTAGATGGTATAGTTTCTAAATATAGAAAATACATGCAGAGTTAGAGCAGACAACCTGACTGAGATGTCAATGGCAGCCGTTCATCAGAATCATGGGCATGAAGACAGCCACCAGCATGTCCCTGTCATCACACTGACAGAGGATGTTTTCTGATAATTCAAAGTTTCAGGGTATGAAGATAAAACTCATCTTCTCTGATAGATACAAGATCCTTAAGGTATAATCTAAACAATATGCTAGCCCTGGAAGTCTAGACTGTGTTTCTCTATTAACTCAATCAGTACTTACCAGAAACTTCAGTGCTACCCTGAGCATGAGAGGAACTGAGGCACAGTGCAAACAAAAATTGTTAGTCTAGAGTTTCATTGCAGAAGCAAAAGAAAGGTAAGCAATGGCAATGCCTCCTGGAAACTCTCACAGTGCAGAGGCAGAAGCATCAAGAGGAAGCATTCCGTGGTGTTGATTGCCAGCACTACTCATCCAGGTGGACAGATACATTGCTGCATGGCATGCAGGTTGCTGCCTTTCTCAGAATCCACAAGAACACTAAAAGGAGGAAGAGAAACAAGTCTACACTGTGGCTGGATGTGCTTCCTGAACATGGGTAGTGATTTTTCTGTTTTTTTTGACTTGAATGGGGAAGATATACTGAAAGATTTAGGAGAAATACAGATGAGCATTAGACCAATGCGGAAATGTCTGAAGACACCTTAAAACTGCCAACTTACTAACTAAAGGAGGCTAGCTGGTGAAATTCCAGTCAGGCTTTAAGAGGAACAAAGAAACTCTTGGGAAGATTCACTCAAATGGAAACTGAGCCACACTCCACGACCTGTGTACACCTGGGTAATAGATACATGAGGAGACTCGAGCGTGCTTCCAGCCCCCACGAGAGCTCCATGGTAGGTGCCACTGTGTCCATCTCTGATCTGATAGCGCTGCTCCTCTGATTGTCAAAACAACAGCAATCATGAGCTTCTCTGGTCCAGTGATGACCAGTCTGTCTCTTGTCAGGACTCATCGATGCTCCTGTGGGATCAGGCACCGGGTGTCCACATGGCAGCTGCACAATGCTTCCATTAATGGTGTTCCCTTCCTTTTCCATGTCCCCACTTCCTAGCTGTAACTTCTTCCTCACAGGCACACCTCCACTCTAGACTCTCAGTGTGTGTCCAAGGGAACCCAGACTAAGGAACTATCTGCTGTGCCTGATACTTTTATTTCCTTCTTGGCCTGAGATGTGCCCTTCCCTTCATTGAGGGATGGAACACTAGCAAGGCTTAAGAATGTCTCACTTAGAAAGCTGAAATGCTCTTTCAGTCACTGATGCAAAGTCATTCACATGATAATCCGATTGTATAAGGAATACTGGCCACAGTGAAGACTTATGAAATGACTTGAGGCTCACAGAAGAACAAAGGAACTTGACCCACAAAGCTGCCCCACGAGCCGCATTTACCTTTGCTTAGGAACTAAGGGCTGATTTGAAATGGTCAGAGCGCTGTTTCTCAACACTTCCACAGGCTTCAAAGGCACACACTCAGCTCTGGCGCCCTACAGAGAATCTTGACATTTTGATAGTCCATCACAACCAATATTTTATCAAAACACTATGTTTTTTTTCTTCTAATCTATGATTAGATCATAAAATTTCTGCATATAACTTAATTTAGACTTAATACATTTTTCCCTGGGAATGAAACTATAATTTTCCAAAGTGTCAGCAGTAAGATATAATCCATTGAACAGAATTGAGTTAAAATTTCAATGCACCCTTATTTAATAAAAAGCATTTTAAAGTCACTGGGCTTCATAAAATGATAAGAAATTCTTTAAAATCCAATAAAGATGGGAGTGTTGTAATAGGAATAAAATTTGAATGGGTTTATGGAATAAATTCAGAATTTGAATATAATAATATTGAGAGTTACCAGGCCAGATCTACAGGATCCTTCTAAGTTTTGAATTAGATTAAGAAATATTGCATTGCCTTCTGTGGCATACCACAGTGTAGTGCCTCCAGCTCTTAGATGGCTTTGGCTATACTGGATTTTTGTGGTTCCAATGCAAACTTTGTTAGGTTTATGTCTCTGTTAAGTATGTTATTGGTATTTTGATAAGGACTGAACTGCCAACTTCTGTGTATAGTATGGACATTTAAGGAATTCTCTTAATTCATGACAAAGGATCTCTTCACATTTATTTGTATCTTCTTTATCTTGTTAATGTGCTGTGGCTTTCACTTGGAACTCCACTCACTCATTTAATGCTATGTACTCTAGTAATGCTATGGACAGGATCCTCAGAGTACAAAGCAGATGCATATGGATTGAGTGAAGCGCTGACTGCTACAGAGAAGCCAAGGGGACACTGGGAAGGACAGGCCCATGTTCACATGCAACAAAGTTAAATGAGCCCTTTACCTCTCTAATCATACAAAAGCCAGCTTAGTGGAGTAAAGACTTAATGTAAGATAGGAGAGTCACACACACACATACATACATACACACACACATACACAGTGCATCAAAAGTTTCTAGAAGGAGAAGGAAACAGTGAACAAAGTGAAGACAAAATCTAGCCCCTGGGAGGCAAGGTGTGCAAGATGCTATTTATTGTTGAAGTCAACCTCCAAGTAAAGATCTACTGTGATATTAACTTGTTGGTAATAAAAGGTACCATATAATATCTTTAAAGATGTATTTGTGGTGTTTACTAGCCAATTCTGTCAGCGAAATGTCCTAACAAATATTTGACAGCAGGTTATAGAAAAGTATATCAGCAACTTGCACTGTTAGATACAAATCTATCCAAGTAAAGCAAATTAAAAATGAGTAAAAGAAGAGAACCATGACTCTTCAAAGAAGATACACAGAAGACCAGCTGGTCTATGAAAGAAACTCAGCATCATTGTCCATCAGGGAAATGTCAATCAAACTACAGTGAGATGCCATATAACTCCAGTCAGAATGGTTGTCACTACAAAAATTAAAGATAACAGGTATAGATGAGACTGTGGTGAGCAGACACACTTAGCCACAGCTGGTGAGTATGTAAATTATAACAGCCACTGTTAGACACAGTGAATTCCTCAGAAAATTACAGTAGAGCCATGCTGTCAGTGAGTAATATCATTACTGAGTATTGCCCAAAGCAATGGAGTCAACTGCACCCCAAAACACTTGTGCTGCGCCACTGCCTCCTTTAAAGGTGCCAAGATGCAGCGCCCACCTAGGTGTCCACCAACAGGTTAAAGAAGATGCAGAAGGTGGTGGATGTTCTCCATCTGTAACAAAACAGGATCCTGAAGGATACTGTTAGGTGAGACAAGTCCAGCACAGGAAGACAAGTATTACACAATGCAGCTCATACATGAACTCTTAAAAAGTAGTTTTAGAAGTAAAAATGTAAGCTGGAAGGGGTGATATACATCTAGAATCTCATGGAATCTATACATGCACACTAGGAATCCCAGTAGGGCCTGGAGAGGCTAAGACAGGAATATCTCCCTCAAAGCTGGCCTGGCTACACAGTGAGACCTTGTCTAAAACCAATCAGTCAAGCATATTCCAAATTAAAAACAAAACAAAACTAGCAAGCAAACAAGCAGTCCAAGAATTTGGGTGGTGGTGGTTCACATCTTTAATACCAACACTAAGGAGGCAGAGGCAGGTAGATCTCTGAGTTTATGGCCAGCCTGGTCTACAGAGCTAGCTCCAGCATAGTCAGAGTTACACAGAGAAACCCTGCCTTGAAAAAGAAGAAAACAACAAAAAGAGAAAATAAAGAGAAGGAGAATGGTTGGCAGAAATTGGGATGCTTACCAGAAGGTAGAGACAGGTAGGAGCTAATCCTCTTAAAAATAAAAAAAGAAAAAGAAAACCAATAGGTACAGCAATCTGCAGCAGACCATTGTTTGGCCAGGTAACTACAGACAAGGACATGATGCACTCTCAGGGCATATAGAGCAAGGGAGGAGTTCTCAATGAAGCACACACAAAAGTACTGTGGCAATGGCTTGAGACAAAGGAGGTCTACAAGCCAATTTTCTTAAGGATCTCTTTCCTTAGCCAAGAATACCTATAACCAACTCTTTAGAAGTTAGTTGAAAACCAAGGATATGAGACACTACAAGTATAGTTCTGAGTTGCCATAGAATTAGCAGGCACCCTGCACAAAACTCAAATCCAGGTAGATCAAAGACCTCAACATAAACCCAGCCACTTTGAACTTGATAGAAAAGAAAGTCGGAAATACACTTCTACAAATTGGCACAGGTGACCACTTCCTAAATATAACACCAGTGGCACAGACACTAAGATCAGCAATCAATAAGTGGGATCTCCTGAAGCTAGGAAGCTTCTGCAAAGCCAAGGACACTGTCAATAGGACAAAACAACAACCTACAGAATGGGAAAAGATTTTCACCAACCCTACAAGTGATAGAATAACCCAATCAAAAAATGGGGTTCAGATCTAAAAAGGGAATTCTCAGCAGAGGAACTACGAATGGCTGAAAGGCACCTGAAAAAGTGCTCTTCATCTTTAGCCATCAGAGAAATGCAAATCAAAACAACTTTGAGATACCACCTAACACCTGTTAGATTGTCTAAGATAAAAGGCACAGGTGACAGCCTATGTTGGAGAGGATGTGGATCAAGGGGAACACTACTCCATTGTTGGTGGGAGTGTAAGTTTGTTCAGCCACTTTGGAATGCAATATGGCGGTTTCTCAGAAAATTGAGAATCAATCTCCCCAAGGACCCAGCAATACCACTTCTGGGTGTATACCCTAAAGATGCACATTCATACTCCAAAGGTATTAGCTCAACTATGTTCATAGCAGCATTATTTGTAATAGCAAGAACCTGGAAACAACCTAGATGTCCCTCAACTGAAGAATGGATTAACAAACTGTGGTACATCAACACAATGGAATACTATTCAGCAGTAAGAAAAAATGATATCCTAAAATTTGCAGGCAAGTGGATGGATTTGGAGAATATCCTCCTGAGCGAGGTATCACAAACCCACAAAGATAAGCAGGGGATGTACTCACTCATTAGTGGTCTCTAAACAAACTAATAAGAAAAAAGCCAAGCATGCCTAAGCTGCAAACCACAACCACTAAGTAGCTTTGGATCAGAAACACCCTGGACTGACCCTTCAGATCCCACTCCACCTATCTGAACACTTGACTCACTCTTGAGGGAGGGGGGACAAAACTGGATTTGCCAGGAGGGGAGACTGAACTAAGCTTTATTGGATCAGTGGGATCATGGGACTGTCTGCAGCCTGCCTAGGGAGGGGATGGGAGTTGTGGAGAAAGAAAGGGTGACCTAATGTGGTGGGAGGGGAAAGGGACCTTCAATGGAGATATACAGGGGTAGGAAAAAAAAATCCAGAGGGAAAGCTGCACACAAAGTAATTTTATGTGTAGCAAATTATTTGCATTATCACCCTTGATAAGTCATGCTTATGATTTTTATTTTCTTTATAGTTATTGTTAACTTATCAGCATTTTAAATTCAATTTACTGTTTTTCTTGATAAATACAAAATAAAATAAAAAAAATATGAACACAATGAACTCTGTATTTGGCAAATAATTGTAAATGGATGTTTTCCTGTCCCAATCATTTGCTCCCAAATAACAGACAGAGATGACAGAGATGCTTAGTATAATTTATAAATGATGGATCTATAGCTCAGGCTTGTTACTTAAAGTTCAATGAAAATAAAAGTCTTTGTTTTATCATCTCAAAAAAAAAATTAGAAGGCACCAAATAAAAAAGCATGCACAGGGTAATAGAAAGAGATATTTTCATTTCAAGGCTAGAGAAAGGGCAGGTATCAGTTTTCATGATGTCGTGCCAATGGTGTTTTGATAGCACACAAGTGTGCTTTTCTGAGGAGCTCTAGGAGAAGAATCAACTAGAGCTCAGAGAATTCCAGACAGCAGCGACCACCAGAACTTCACACTGCGGTCCACAGCCATATCTAAAAACAAATATTTAAATTAATAAAATTTGTGTTTTGGTACTGAGTTAGGGATATACTAAACTTACAGGTAGGGAACCAGAAAACAATGGTTTCTGCTGGTGGCAATTAAAGTTAGAAGTTTCAGTCCACCAGGAGGCGAATCCCTGAAGGGTGACAGGCAGTGACAGGTTTCTAACTTTTGTTAGATGGGTGGAACTGGACACTTACCTAGCCAAGATGCAGGGACCCTGTGCTCCATGAACCCCATCTGGCCATGCTCCATTCTTTCTTCCCATCTTAGACACCTGGTGACTCTCCATCACATGCATTTTGGGTGCTATATGCATGTATGCTTTGAGGTGATTGTTCTGGCCTGCAAGAAGCTCTCTTGCTGTCTCCCTGACTGCCTTCTGTGTGAACACAGTTCCAACACAAGGGTCACTTCACCCCCAGCCCTGCAGCAGGTAACTATTGTTCTTCTGCATAAGACACCTAGCCCACCTGCTCACCCTGCTGCCAGTGAATGCCTTCTCTTCTTTTCCCTTTCCCTTTGTGATCTTTCTGGATCCTGCTTTCAACTACTTTATAGACTCATTATACAAATTCCAGCAGCTATGTTGGTGTAGATCTATAATCCCAGCCCCCTGAGACAGATGCCAAAGGTGTGCAAATTTTAGGACCAATTTGGATATACATTAAGGCATTGCTTAAAAAAATAAATAAAGGGCTGCAGAAAGGGGTATGCTTAGTTCAGTATCCAGCACTCACCCAGGAGGACAGAATGCTAAGGGGGAGGGGCAAAAGTCCAGGATCCCTAGGGCTCTCTGCCTACCAGTTTAGCTGATTTTGCTCAGATTCAACCACGATTTCACAAATGTTACCACCTCAGTTTTTAAGAAGATCCAATACTCCATCATGTATACCCATACACATCCTGCATTTCTTAGTTCATTGCACTTAGGTGGTTCCCAGGGTTTAATCTTTATGACATAATGACTTATGACTTAATGTCTAATTTTTTATTAAGAATTTAAACTTATTTTACATACCCTGTACAGTTTTTTTTCCTTCCTCCTCTCCTTCTGTTCCGTCAACCTACTCTAATTTTAATGCTGAAGTGTTTTTACTTAAATTGTATAGCCAGGTAGCTATTTTACTAGATGATGATAATACAAATCATTCACGATGCTTCTTAGTCCCCCTTTGAAGCTGTAAGTCCATAGATGAGTCCTTCACCCATCTTTGAACAGCTACCTTTCTTGTCCCCACCATGAAATAATCTGCATACACAGCTGGAAAAAGTTACAGTGGAAACTGCACATCTGTCCTGTAACATCAGCTCCAGCAGCTGCTCTCACAGGGGATGTCCCAGAGAAGAATAGACAAGAGGAAAAATAAAATAATTAATTGATCAACAATATAATTTGGTAATTTCTATGCTTTTACGACCAATTTGTAGCTTTAAATGAGGAGATGACAGGGAATAGCATTCAGCTAGCTGGAGAAAAATATTGGACAAATCATACCAAAAAGCAGGAGGAGGGCCAGGCTGAGAGGAGTCAATGCACTGAGAAGTGCTACAGAACTTTTGGGATTTAGCTTTCCCAGGCCTTCACTCCCAAGAACAGATCTGCTTTTCTGTTTTATAATCACTTTTAGACTTTTTACATTGCAATGTTTGAAGCACTGACATATTCAAGAGGCAGTGGCTTCTGTTCCTAGAGAACTGAGAAAATTGGGTCTGGATAAAGCTGGTTTATGGAGTCCATGATGAAATTCTGAGACGATTTTTAGCCACTTAGAGTCTCATGGCTAAAATGCAAAGCTATGTCCCCTGTGCTCTTGTGGTCTTATGATTTAAAAGTGCTTGCTGCCTTTCAACAAATTAGATCCTGCTTTGACTTGACTTCTTGCTGCATCTGATTGTCCTCAGGTTTTATAGGGAGATTCCACAGCACCCTAGTCCAGAGTAGACCTAAGAGGTGAACAGACCCCAACTTCTAGGCCCTCTATGAAGCCTGTGACACAGACCTAACTCCACACCCACACACAGTCCAGCCCTAAAGCAAACAAAGCTGGGATACCCCTCCCAGCAATTCCCAGCAACACACAGCTAGAGGGACATCCCATGGCCAAAGTCCACCCCAAAAGCAAACTGACATTTGGAGATGCCTCAGTGCCCTAGTCCAGAGCAGACTAAGAGAACTGACTAAGAGAGCCAACTGATAGCAAACCTTGGAGCAGCTGGAGACATACAACTCCCAGACCCACAACTGACTAAGACCTGACTAAGAGTGAACCAAGGAAGCAATGAGCAGACACCAGTGCAAGAGTACATATAACAACATAAAGAACAACAAAGCACCACCAGAAGACGCTGATGGTTCTACAATACCAAAACCTGAACAGAACAATGAAGAGGAAACAGAAAGAAACAACCTTAAGATCAACTTTATGAATATTAAAGAAGCCTTAAATCAGGATATAAAAATTCTTTTAAAAAATAGAAAATAAAAAAAAATTGAAAGAGATTAACAAATCCCTGAAAGAAAACCAAGAAAAAGAAAACCAAGAGGTGAAAGAAGCATTCCAGGAATTAAAAATTGAAATATAAGCACTAAATAAGGCACAAAACAAGGCAAAGCTGAAAATAGAAAATTTGAAGAAATAAACTGAAATAACAAATACAAGCATAATCAACAGAATCCAAGAGATGGAAGAGAGAATCTCTGGAGTGAAAGATACAATAGTGGAAATAAATGCGTCAGGCAAAGAAAACACTAAAACCAAAACAGCCGTAACAAAAAATGTCCAGAAAATTTGGAATACCATGAAAAGACTAAATCTGAGAATAGTTGGAATAGAAGAAGAATATCAGTTCAATAAGATCATACACGAAAACTTTCCCAATTTAAAGAAGGAAATGCCTATAAAGATACAAGAAGCTTACAGAACACCAATAGATTAGGACATCCCCCCAAATTGCTACAAAATAATCAAACCACAAAAGCTACAGAACAAAGAAAAAATACTAAGAGCTGCAAAGGAAAAGGCCAAATTACCTATAAAGGCAGACCCACCAGAATAACACCAGATTATTCAATGGAAACAATGAAAGCAAGAAGGTCCTGGTCAGAAGTTATACAGACACTAAAAGAGCATGACTGCTAACCTAGACTACTATACCTAGCAAAATTATCAATCACCATAGATGGAGTAAACAAGATATTTCATGATAAATCAGATTTAAACACTACCTATCCACAAATCCAGCCCTACAGAAAGCACTAGAAGGAAAACTACAACTTAAGGATCCCAGATACACCCATAAAACCACAAACAATCAATAATCCTACAGAAGAAAAACAAAGAGAAGAGAAATACACACAAGCTACCACCAAAAAGAACAAGAAATAAGCAACAATGGCCATTAATATCCCTTAATATCAATGGAATCAATTCACCTATAACAAGACACACTGTAACATGATGGATAAAAAAACAGAAGCCATCCTTCTGCTGCATACAAGAAACACACCTCAACTTCAAAGACAGACACAGACTCAGAGTAAAGGATTGGGAAAAGATTTTCTAATCAAATGGTTCCAAGAAACAAGCTGGTGTTGTCATTCTAATTTTTTAACAAAGAAGACTTCAAACTAAAATCAATCAAAAAGACCAGGACAGACATTACTTATTCATCTCAGGAAAATTCACCAAGATGAGATCTCAATCCTGAATATTTATGCCTCCAACAAAAAGGCACCTACATATGTAAAAGAAACACTACTAAAGTTTAAACCCCATATGAAACACAACACTCTAAAATACTAGGAGGCTTCAATATCCCACTTTCACCCTTGAATAGGCCTACCAGACAGAGAATCAACAGAGAAATAAGGGGTCTAACAGCTGTTATGACTCAAATAGACTTAATAGATATATACAGAAGCTTCCACCCAAACATAAAGGAATGTACATATTTCTCAGCACCCCATGGAACTTTCTCTAAAATTAACCACACATTCAGTCATAAAGCAAACATTGATACAAAAAAATGGAAATAATCCCTTGTATGATATCAGATCACCATGGTCTAAAGTTAGAAGTCAACAACAACAAAAATCACAGAAAGCCTAGAAATTCATGGAAGATAAACATCTTTACATTGAACCACCTCTGGGTCAAGGAAGAAGTAAGAATGGAATCAAAGACTTCCTAGAATTCAATAAAAATGAATTCACAACATACCCAAACTTATGGGACACAATGAAAGCAGTATAAAAAGGAAAACTCACAGCACTTGATGCCTGTATGAAAAACCAAGAGAAATCTCACACAAGAGACCTAATAGCAGAGCTGAAGGGTTTAGAACAGTTAGTAGCAAACTCACCTAGATGGAGTAGATTGCAGAAAATAATCAAACTTAGGCATGAAATAAATAAAATAAAAACAGAGAAAACAAAGAATCAATGAATCAAAGATTCAAAGAGTTGGTTCTTTGAAAAAGCCAATAAGATAGATAAACCCTTATCCAAACTATCCAAAAGGGAGAGAGAGAGAGAGAGAGAGAGAGAGAGAGAGAGAGAGAGAGAGAGAGAGAGAGAGAGAATCCAAATTAACATAATCAAAAATGAAAAGGGGGACATAAAAACAAACACTCAGGAAATCCAGAGAATTATCAGGTCATACTTTAAAAATCTACTTCACTAAAATGGAAAACCTAAATGGACAGCTTTCTGGACAGGTACCATTTACTAAAAATTAAATGAAGATCAGATAAATGACCTAAACAGACCTATATAACACCACAGAATATTTTTAACACAGAAAATTAAAGCTGTTATTAAAAGTCTCTCAAATATAAAAAGCCCAGATGGTTTCAATTCTACCAGACATTCCAAAAAACAAAAATACCAATACGCCTCAAACTATTCCATACAGTAGAAACTGAAAGAACATTGTCAAACTCCTTTTATGAGGTCACAATCACTCTGATACAAAAGTCACTCAAAAATGCAATGAAGAAAGAGAATTACAGACAAATCTCCCTCATGAACATTGATGCATAAATATTCAATAAAATTCTGACATACTGAATCCAACAACATATCAAAAAAGTCATCCACCATGATCAAGTAGGCTTCATCCCAGAGATGCAGAAATGGTTCAACATATGAAAAACTGTGAATGTCCATCCATCACATAAACAAACTAAAAGAAAAAAAAACTCACATGATCATCTCCTTAGATGCCATAAAAAGCCTTTGAAATAATCCAACATTCCTTTATGATAAAAGTCCTGGAGAGATCAGGATTACAGGGAAAATATCTAAATATAATAAAGGTGATTTACAAAAAGCTGATGGCCAACATCAAACTAAATGGAGAGAAACTCAAAGCAATCCCACTAAAATCAGGAACAAGACAAGGTTGTCTTCTCTCTCATTATCTATTCAATATAGTTTTCAAAGTTTTAACTAAAGCAATAATGAAGCAAAAGGAGATTAAATGGGTACAAATTGGGAAAGAAGAAAACTGGGAATCAATCTCATCAAGGATCCAGCAATACCACTATTGGGCATATAAGCAAAGGACACACATCTGTACCTCAAAGGCATTAGCTCAAATATCTTCATAGCAGTATTATTCGTAACAGCAAGAATCTGGAAAACACCTAGATGCTCCTCAACTAAAGAGTAAATTAACAAACTGTGGTACATTTACACAATAGAGTACTATTCAGCAGTAAAAAAAAAAAAATGACATCCTAAAATTTGCAGGAAAATATCTGGATTTGGAGAATATCCTCCTGAGTGAGGTATCACAAACCCAGAAAGATAAACATGGGATGTACTCATAATTGTATTTTAGACAAAAAGCAAAGAATATCCAAGCTGTAAGCCACAACTCCTGAACAGCTTGGCATCAGAAGGAACTTAAGTGAGACACGCAGGGATATCCCTGGGAAGAGAAAATAGAGAAGATCTTATTATCAAATTGGGACCATAATGGGTAGCAACCAAGGAGAGGTCGAACAAATCATGAGAGAAACAGATGGTTGAGTGAGAGGAGCAACAAAGAGGGAGAAAAAAGAGATGTATATCTTGATAGAGGAAGCCAATGTGGGGTTAGAAAGAGACCAGGTGCTAGGGAAACCCCCAAGAACCTACAAGATGTCCCTGGATAGGTCTCCAACCAATAATGGAGGGTGTGCCTAAACAGGACTTCCCCTATAATCAAATAAATAACCACCCTAAGTGTCATCACAGAAACTACATCCAACAATGAATGGAGGTGGAGGCAGAGATCCATAGACGAGCACTGGGCAAAGCTCCCCATACAGCTTTAGAATCGGGGAGAAGAGTGTGTATGAGCAAGGAGTTAGGGAGTATGAGGAGAAGTCCCACAGAGATGACTGGCTGGAGCTCTGGAGAGCACACTGAATCAAGAACAGTACCTGGGGAACCATAGCACAAAGAACTAGGCCCTCCAAGGGTAGACAACTGTCAATTAGCATGGGCAGTATGTAGAGCCTCTAGGGGTGGGATCAGACTGTGTTCCTGTAAATGGGCTGGCACCTTGGAGCCCATTCTCTGCAAAGGAACACCTAACCTAGCCTTGATATTGGGATGAGAAAATTGGATCTGCCTGGAGTGAATGTGCCACATTGAACTGACTACCTTGGGACTTCCTGCCCTTTTGGGGGAGGGAATTGGAGGATGGGGTGAAGGGAGGCTGAAGACAGACTGGGAGGGATTGAGAATAGGGAAGGATGGATGAACAGGAGAATATATGAAAAAAAGATTTTTTTATAAAATAAAATAAAGTTTTTATATATTAAAAAAAAAATAAAAAGCAAAGCTACATGTTTGGTGAATTGGTGAATTGTAATTTCACAGCTCACATGTCATTTCCAAGGCCAGAGACCACATTGACTGCAGGGCTTTCTCTGAAGTGGAAAGCACATGATGGGTTGTCTCTGTTTATAACTATGCACAACCTGGAATCCAGAAGCGTGTCTGAAACCAGGGGGTTCTCAGCAGGGTCTGTGCTCTGTTCTGGACTCCAGGCAGGTTACATGGTCATGAGGAGGAACAGATCAAAGGTCCCACATTCCTCAGAGGGTGTACAGGTATGTGGAGCAGAACCACCTGAGGGCTACAGATGACCAACACCCTTGCCTGTGCTTATTGATTCTTGATACCATCAGTGCATTACCATAGCAACATGGACCATGCACACTTCCAAGTGCCCATGAGGGTAGTTCCCCTGGTGGATTTCCTACAGTAGGAGAAAGACCAGAATAGGAGAAATCACCTATGAAATAATCACATAGCACAGGAGAGTCTGTGGAAAGTTTTGGTCCTTGCTGTGGGTACATGCTGCTGGTGGTGGCGCCTCCTCTATTTTATTACTTACCTGTATCTTATTTTCAGTCATTCTTTTCCTTTGTTGCATGGGGGATAGTCACCTTGTTTTCAGATAGCTGAAGCTCCGATTCACCCTGGCCTAACTTAATACAGAAGCAATAATGAGCAATAAGCCCTCCACAGTTTACCCTTTTATCTACTGGGAATACATTAAAAAATAAGAAAAAAAAAACCAGGCTGGTTTTATCAGTGTGATCCACTCACAGCTTAAGGGGACACTCTAATGCACAAATGCTCACAGTGTTTACGAAGAGCACATTTCAACAGCAGAGAAAAGGTCTCCCCAGGAAGGAGTGTAGTGGTTTCCAGAACACAGATAAAATGAGCTGGGGAAATGGGAAATTAGCTGAAGACAGCAGGGCAGGATGAGGGGAAGACATAGGCTCACAGGAAGACCTTATTGCAGGAAAAACGTCAGAGACTCAAGGCAGAAGATTAAAAAGCAAAGCAATGTGATCAATACAGATACATCTGCAGAACAGAAAATACATGTCTCCTGGAGTAATGAGTAAAGGGAATACTATGGGATGGAGGGAGCCTCATTATCACCAATATCCAAGTTGGAAAAGGGTGATGCCAACAAAATGACTTTTCCTTATGATTGTAACCTCTGAAATGATATCTGCATATGGACTGAGAGAGCAGGATACGGGGAAAGACAAGACAGAGCTGAGGTTTCTGGAGTTTTAGATGAATTTTCATTCTGATGCATTAATCTTGGAAAGAGTGAACTTTTTCTATTCGATGCACACTGCTCATTCAATACTAAACAGGAGAAAGCCATCTCAGCTGTAGCCATCTTCTGACATCTTTTTACTGTGGACCCAGCCCCACAAAGCATAGTTAACCCCTAGAAAATAAGGCACAATGGTTTAAAAGCAATTACCCTGAGGTGTACCCATCCGATCAGTGCAGAAGAGCTCAGGAAAGTGGTAGAGCTGTTAGTTTATGAGAGGCCCCAAGAGGTTATGGTACTCTTAAACATTACTTAACCCTGACAGGCTATTTAGCTGTACTTAACACACCAAAATGATTTTTTCTTCCTGTTCTGGTATTTACAAAGACATTAGGTGGATACTACCTTCATATCCTGTAAGCCCAGACACACAGCCTCATAAAAGTGCTGGATTGTGAGCATATGAGCACACAGTCCTTGTTAAACATTTGCCAAGCTGTTTAGGCAAGTCCTTCCAGTGTTACAATGGGGCTGGGCATGTAGCTACTCTCATTTTTCTACAGATGCTCTGGGGCAGTAGCCACCTCCCTGGTCTGCTGTATACAAGGAAAAAAACTGCAGGTGAGAAATTTCCTGATTCCTTCTTATGTAACCAGTGATGGCTTAGGGGACATTTCCTTCTAAGACTTACTTTGACATAAGCCAATGCCTACCTTTTCATATAGATATAGATGTATCCACTACATGAAGTAACTTAGGAGCACAGAACTCTTGGGCAAGAGTGTGTTCTTCTAGGACCTTGCATGGTCAAGATATGTGTAGCTAAGGACCTGTCCATGTAGGGCACACTAGCACATCCCGCAGAGACGTTCAGAAGAAGCTTGTCCATTTGTTCCCACGCACATGGATGAGCCACAGGCATTCTTTCTTGGAATATGTTTTTCACTTTTCAAAATCAAAGAAAACATCTGGAGAAGGGGAGAGTGTATGTCCTTTGCCCCAGTGATCACAGAAGCCAATGACTATAATACACAATGTACTAACAGGATTTTTTGAGATGTAAATTCCCATGATGAGGCCAAGGAAGGGAAGGGATTCTGAGAAGAGTCTTCTCTCACAGTGAGAGAGCATTCCTGAGCACTCATGGATGGGTGACAGAGACATAATGAAAACCTGTTTGGGCTCCTCAAACCTTCCAGTCCAGCCATGTCATTTGCCTAATGAGCCCTTTCCACACAAGGAAATGACACAAATCCCATCAGGTCTGAAGCAGCCTCAGAAAATCCCAGTAGCTGTTTCCTATAGATTTCTTTGACAAAAGAAAAAATACTGGGCAGAGTCCCCAACACAGTCCCTGTATACTAGTCTGCTAGGTGGAGAATTTAACCCAACTCAATCTTCACACCTTTTTTAACTGAATGAGTTTGCTGCTGCTGCTTTACGAGTCAGGGTCTGGAACTCCCCCAAGTAGCTGAGTATCATCTTGAAATTTTATTCGTTCCTTCCTCTACCTCCTACGAGCTGGAGTTACAGGTGTGTTCTGGTTTATGCTGTGCTGGGGATCAGACCCAGGGGCTCCAGCAAACTAAGCAAAGCTCTAACAACTGAGCTACAGCCCCAGATAATTTCACAAAAGATTTAATTTTTGTGTGTGAGTTGGGTGTGCGTGTGAATGTGCATGAGAGTGTGTATGTGTAAGTGTATGTGTGTTATGAGAGTGCACAATAATAGTGGAGACCAGGGCTGGAGCTACAGTGGCAGGTGGCTATGAGCCTTCCAATGTGAGTGGAACTGAATGTGTTCTTAAGTACTGGGCCATTCCTCTCTCTTAGGATGGTGGTTTTAGATGGCACATCTGACAGTATCCCAGATGCCAGGTTTCATGGGACTCATCAGGAACGGCTGCTATAAAGAACCGTTATTGATACAAGTTCACCCTGAGCAATAGGGACAGAAGTGGCCAAGGACAGAGACAAAAGCATGTGGCTGGTGAGATGCTTTTTAAAGGCCAACAGATCTAATCTAACCTCCTGAACTGAGCTAGGATCAGAGTGTGTGGGACTTGAAACACTGAGTGGCACCTCAAGTCTCTGCTCTCCAAGTGAATGGCAGAAGTTGCATTTGGCCTGAGCTGAGGGAGGCTTCCTGGGGGGCAGGGACATGGAGGTTCTTGTGCTGACAGGTAACCACTAGAGGAACCAGGAATGTTAAGACACAGGGCTGTCCCTTGGAAGAAAGGGATGCATAGCTTGTTGTTCATACAGAAGGCTGGGAGTGGATGTGGTTAATAGCCTGGTGATTTTTTCTGCTATCTCTGTGGCTGAGGCCACTTCAGCTCCTCCTGTGGATTCTCAGTAGGTGTCATATGTAGTCAATATATAGAACCCATATCTATGAAAGATGTCACATGTACTATTCAGAGAGTTTTGATATAGTCATGCCTTTATTGTGACACAAGATCAATTAATTGTTACCAAAGATGTTTTTGCCAAACTGTGCTGTTTGAATGTGCCTAAAATAAACCCCCAGGCTCAGATTCCTTAAGTTTGAACTGACAGTGGCTATTGAGTTGTGTTGAACCAGACCTCTTTCTTGGCCCCCATTGATCATTACTGTGCTCTTGGCAGCAGTACTGAAGACCACTGCAGCACATCAGCACTCTCATGGCCCCAGGGATGAGGCATCATCTAGACACCTCACGTTTCCAGGAATAGTCTGTTGAATATTGCATGGGCTGGGAGAGGACCACAAGAAGCAAGGGATCGCAAAGGGACTGTGCCCGACTCATAAGGATGCTAGAGTTCATGTGCTTCTGTCCAAGGAAGTAGTCCCTTCATGATGGAGGATCTTCATTCTGCACATTATCATTTTCCACAGCCACTTCACCCACTCTCAGATTTTCTTCATAGCCTACCTGGGTTTTGCCTTTACTTTCCAGGAACAGTCTCAAGTCCATGGTCTCTGTGCTTTCCTGAACCTTTGGCTAAAGAAGGTAGTTTTTTAGGGAAAGCTACCAGAGGACTGTGAGGACCAGTTATTTGTTTTGACACATCAACATTTATATTTTAGATTATCTCAGAACATTTAGGGACTGTATACCTGGAGATACTATGTGCTGCCTCAGGACTTTGTTTTCAGGGACCAGTGAAGGATGCACTTGGCCTCAAACTCTGATGCACAGTGTCTCCTATGTCCTGAATATAGACTGAGACTGGGAACTGTGCTGTGCTGCAGGTCTGCTGGCCTCAGTCTATGAACCTCTTCTATGCCTTAGGGGACCCGCTCCTCCAGATAGATTTTAAGTGAAGGCCAAAGTGCATCATCAGATACAGTTTAGTGCGGGGGTCTCAAATGGTTTTCCCTCATACTTTTATCATTTATATGTACTTACTTACAATTCAAAGAGCTGTGCATGCAATAATTTTGTAAATGCCCATAAAATCTTTTTCCAAAAAATATGGTATCTGATAAAATAAATTCAAGAAATCTGTCATGTATCTTCCGTAGATAACATGAATGAGCTCATGTGTGTAGCTTCTCATAGATGTGACAGCTAAGATTATTTGGACAGTGCCAATAACACTAGAACAAAAAGCCAGAATCACAGGTAAGCATGAATACCAGGCTGGGACAATTTTCAGAGAAGTTGACAGAAGAACTTTCTCCTTAAAATATCTTCTTTAAATTTCTGACTCAGATTAAAAGTAGTTTTTAAAAGTCCTTAGGAAAGGGTGGTTCCTAGAAATGGAGTCTATTGTGAATCTCCAAACTCCTAGCTAACCAGAACTCTGACTTAGGTAGAATATGAATTCTAATGAAATTTAATTTTAATTAATACCCCAAGTTATTAACAAATATATATCAGACAAGATATCTACTCTGAGATAAGCATTAAATAGTAAATGTACAATTAAGAATAACATTGTCAAGGTCTCTCGGTGAAGACCACTTTTATACTGTAGCCAAGCATAGTGGCAGGTGTTTGTGTACCCCATATGTGCAGAAGCAGAAGACTGCAGGTTGGAAATCCCTGGGCTACACGGCAAGACTCTAGTTCAAATAAAGTACCCTGGATAACACCCGGTTGAGAAATAAAAATAAATATGATGCCTGCCAAGAGCTATATTGTAACTCAGAGGGTAAGTGCTTGCCTAGAATGTAGAAGGCCCTGAGCTCCAGCCTCACTATATCAAAGCTAACTAGATAAATAAATAAACAACAAGCAAATAAAAACAATACAAAAAGCCAAAATTGTCCAAAGAACCTTCCAAATTTTGTCTTTAACACACAGATGTTCTCAAACATGCACAGCATATACATATACAGAAGGGCTACATGGGAGGGATTAGAGGGAGGGGGAAATGATATACTTATGTTATAATCTAAAAATCAAATCAAATCAAATCATTTAAAAAAATAGAAGTATTAAATAGTTTTAAGACCTAATTATTAATATTCAATTATAACTGTGGAAACTTCTTTTTCAATTTCATGTAAATATGCTCATCTATCCACCAATGCTTCAAAGCATGGACTTTCATGCTGTGAGAAGTCAACTTTTAATAAGAATGATGTCTCCAGTTTCTTTTTTTAATGTTGAAGATGTCTGTGATACTGTCCACATTCCCTCAGACACACCACACATGAAAACTAGATGCAAACCACAGAAAAAAATCGGTGAGGCTCTTAATGCTCACTGAAAACCACAGCATAAAAAAGAAATATTTTACTTTTATTCTCTTCCACAAGATATAATGGATGTTCCATAGCTCAGGTGATTTTTTTGACCTTTCAACTTTTGCCTCCTTATAAACAAGAAAAATTTTAAAATACCATAATTTGTATATGCTTTAAATACTGTATTCAAACCATCATTGTTAAGATGGGAACTTTAAGACATTTTAATGAGCCATTTTCTTTGTCTCTGTCTCTGTCTCTCTCCATCTCTCTCTGTCTTTATCTGCCCCCGCCCCCTCTATTTCTCTGTGTGTAAGTGCACTAAATACTGGATGATAAACAAAGTCCTTCAAGACTTCTTCACTTTTTTACATGTTCTCCTGTGCTCCAGTCCCATCCCAACCTTTGTCTGGCACATTGTTACACCAGCAAGTATCTACTGTTGTCAAGTTACTGTTGTATGCTATTACTAAAATATTTGTTCTAAATAAGTCTCTTTTATATTTCCACAGAGTATGTTGCCCTGAAATTTCAGCCCACTGGCATTTGAGGAAGCAGTATGAGCAGAGAGGACCCTCTGTCTCCTTACCCTTCTTTCTAAAGCTGTCATTAATCCTCATGGTCCCTCTTGGATGTGCTCTCCTGTAGCAAGTCATGGAGCCCCACTGGAGAGGGGCCTCATGAGCTGAGTGAGAGGGACCTAGGTAAGCAGGGCTTGCTAATGCCCACCACCCCGACTTTATGCCATCAGAACCTCTGCTGAATGGGATGCTGCTCAGCTGTGCCTCGCACTAAACTTTGCTCAAATAAACAAAGACCTAAGGAGCCCACAGGCTTCCGTGTTCTCTGAGTCTTCATTTTCTGAAGGTGCCAATGCCACATAAAACATATGAAGTCAATTTGCATGTTTCTCTATTATTAACCTGTCTTTTCTTATAAGTGAGCTAGCCATCAAGCTAGTAATGGCTGAAAATTCATTACTCAGCAAGTTATAGCAAGGTTGGCATTGCATATGGAGCATTAGAGTACCTGATCATTATTTACCATTGCACTATTTGGGGAGTAGAGGAAAAGGAACAAATGAACACTCAAGTGTGGAAGTGAGGGAGCAACTTGAGAGGGTAAGCACTCTCTCTCTCTTCTCCTCCCACATGGGTTCTGGGAGAAAACGCCAGTCAGTGGCCAGTAGTGGGGCCTTTCCACACTAGGTCTAGATCTCAATACTTGCAATTTCATTTTCACTGACAAATAATTTAATGTACTAAATATTCCACCATTTTTCCCTCAAATCCCTGTTGGTATTTGAATGATTTCTAGGTTTATAGTAGCACTCACTGTAAGCATGTTTAACCATGAAACCAGATGCTCACATAAAGGGTGTTTCTAGGATGCCACTTACAAGCTAGACATGCAAAATCAAGCCTAGAAGGTAAAGTGCTTCAAGTTATTATACAGACATGATTCATCCTCACAGTGTAGGTCCATGCCTGCCATCTTTCTAACACTGATACGGGCAACTTCAATGACTATAAACATCACTAGAGGGTCACATTAATGGACATTTCTTTGATTACAAAAGTGTAGCTAATGTGGGGTAGGAGCTTTCTCTTTTGACATGAAGAACACAGTCTATTCTTTATAGGAGCTGCATTCTCTATACATAGTTACACAGTCTGGTCTTGTCAACTATGTTTTCAATTGGAGTTCTGTGATTCTTAGTATCAAACTTTAGCCTTTTTCATATATATATATATATATACATATATATATATGTATACACACACACATAAGCTTCAAACATGTCTTTTTGTATACCCAATGCATTGAATGCATGTGCATGTAAATCCATTTGGATATCTAGACTGAGTTAAGCTAACATGACCAATAGTTGTCTATGCACATTTGGGTTGGGAATTTTACTTTACTTTTAGATTCCCTGGGAAGAAGTAGTTAGAACAGAATCAGGCTGTGAGAATCACATTAGGTTTCAGAATTTCCCATTGGGACTCACAAATTCATGTCTTATCAAATATCATGACAAAAACAGAATGTTTAGTGGATATGGGTTTTTCACTATATGGCTATCATCAAAATGCTGCTTGCTGGTGTGAAATGTCAAGGTTAACTTTCTTCCCTTAGGTGCTCCCACCCTGATTGGTTGGCGGCATAGTCATTAAGCAGTTAACGTGAGAGTATCTTCATAATAATAGAAGCAAAGCCATAATGCCTGAGAATCATCCATTGTTCCACCATTCCAGATATTACCAAAGTCATTCAAACAATAACAGAGATAATTGAACCGCAAGCTTTGCAGTTCCTGAGTGGGAAAGGCTTGGCCTCTGACCCAGTTCTCTGGTTCAGCAGAGATGCTTTAAATGCATGTGCCTTTCTTAGATGCAGACTCTTAATGACAAATAGAAAGTTACAAAGTATGCTATGCATACTTATGAAAGTAGGTTTTCTCTAGGAGGTAAGTATAAGAACACTCTCGGGATAATTCTGTAACATAAAAGAATATGCTGTTAGGTTTTGTGCCCCTGTAGATTTAAAGGCTTATAGAAACTTACATATGGATGTAAAAACATTTTCCCTTGGAAAGTAATCTATGGGTGACTGACTGTCCTATGACATGAGAAGGCTTGGTTAGAAGAGGCAAACTGTGAAAATAGAGCACAGAGAAGAGTGTGAATGGGTATTTCATGGGTTTCCATGTTTATAACATGGTCGTATGTGGTTCATGTTATCAGTTGACAAAAATCTTACCTTGTCCTGGGTTTACAGAGAAGGGGAAGTGTGGGGAGTGGGGAGATCATATTCAAGTTCATGGGTTGTGCCAAAAGATACCCATTCCCTTCTTGCTTATCATCAAGGTTCTGGAATTCTTCCTCCCCATTATTTCTATAGATAAATTATTGGTTCAACACAATGGGCCTTTCCAAATGAGCACTCTGGATTGGACTGTAAGGTCCTTGAGGCTGCAAAATCTGGTGTTCATTTTTGCCAATGTGGTCACTGAGCAGATAGCCACTGTCCTTGGCTTTCAAACAAACTCACATTCTTCATTTTAGACAAAGAATTTACATATGTCCTAAGCATTTGGCAAAAAATTTCTCAGCACTAAATAACACCATGCAGTATACTGCTTTTTAAAAAATTTCAGGGGTGCATTGAAAAAATAACTATGCATGCAGACTTTAATAATATTAAACTTGTTTTATATTATTATACAAAAGGCACACTGGATAGGGTAAGGTTAAACAGGGAAAATCTTGGTGAGGCTCTCAATTCTGGGGATTAAACCAAGGCTTCATACACGTTACCACTGAGCTAAATTCCCATCTCCTAAGCTCAGGGGTTTTAAGTAAACTTTAAAGATATGGAACTTTTAGGTTAAAAAAAAGAAGGAGGAGAGTATGTATAAACAGAAGAGGAGAAGGAGAAGGAGGAGAGAAATAGTAGAAGGAGAAGAACAGAAGTGGAACTGGTTTCCAAATGTGGAAACATAAAAGGTACAGATGGACAAGGCAAGATGGACAAGTATAGAGAATCAGTTTTACAACAAAACTGTATCTAAGAATGAGGGATAAAGAATAGAGGCTGAGAGCTAGACAAAGGCATTGTTAAGATTGGCCTATTTAAGGGAAGTGGGGTTATGAGAATTCCAGACATGAGGATGCCAGACAAAGTCAAGTGGATAGTTAGCTCATAAATCCTCATGCAAGACTGTCAACTACAGCAATACAGGAGCATTCAAACAAACAAACAAGCAAACAAACATGGTGAGGTCAGTGTTCCAGCAATCCCTGAGACTCAAACCTGAATGTACTTGGAGTGTATAAGACACTGCTAGGGACTCTCAGGCCAGTGTGGAATTCATGTGGACCCAGTAGAACTTCCAGCACAAGAGTTTGTAATCGAGAGTAAAATATTCTATAGAACATGGGCAGGGCCAAGAAGAGTCATGGGAGTTTACTATCAAATGATAAGACAAGAAGAATGTCAGTGGAATAAAGAGAAAGTCTTAGCAGATGAAAAGACATGTGACCCAGGTCTTATACCTGACAAATCAAGAGACATCAGCTCTACCACATTCCGCAAATGGCTGCTGGTTAGCTCAAGTAAAGAGGACTCATGAAGTGTCAGTACACTGATGGAATTGTGAGAAACACATTAGAAATATTTCAGGAGGAAATGATAAAAACACAAAAGGCTTTCCTTTCTTGGTGGTAGAAATTACCATCCTCAGACCCACTTCTGAAAACTTCCATCTCACAATACAGAGGACAGCTGTTAGGGAAGGCTTACCTTGCCTCCCAACAGCTCCTAGATGTGGCTAGAGGTCTTGAGTGTTTATTGGCTATGACAGCATAGTTCTGGTCTGCATGTGGTCTTCCCAGTGTCACTATCTGTATCAAACTTGTTCTGCATGGAGGCACAGCCATCAGCACCCATTTTAGTAAGTGTGTACCACTTTGATTATCTGCTTAGATTCTATTTTCAAATAAGGCATGTTCAAAGGGACTGGAAGTTAGGACAGTCACATCTTTCTGAGAAACACAATTCAACCCATGATAATTGTAGCTTCCTTTGGAGGGTTCTTACTGGAGATATAGTCCAACATGATACACCCAGGTGAGAACCAGCCACTCTAATAGACATGGAAAACACCAACAGAGGTAAGTACCTGATGTAAATTTCTGTAACATATGTGCTAAACAAGCATGGGGAAGTGGCTACTCCTACACAATGGTTACTAGCGACATGTCAAAACTTAGAAGAGTGGTTGGATGACTCTTTTATAACCGGTACCACGTCTAAAATAATAATTTACAACACTTTCTGTATGAGTGTACACTCCTAACCTTACAGATTCCACTGCTTGCTGGGGCCACAGGCTTTGATGCTGGGAGCTGTTTCATGACCACTCTACTTCCAACCCCTCTTCCTTTTCCTCTTCCTTCACAGCTAAGGCAGCTGCTTTCCAGATACTTTGACACTGTTGTTTTATGGTGATTCAATCAAGTATTCATTCATTTCATTGTTTCTCAAGATTTTCACTTAGTGTTTCTTTTTCTATCATAGTATATACTACAGTTTCAGAATAAGAGTAACAGGTAACATAGGCTATATCACTATTCCTAAGTAAAAGCAGTATAGGCCACCTACAAGTATGATTTCCAAGAAGTTACTATAATGTCCTGACTACAACAAGAATTAATGAAAAGAGATCAACTATGGTCTTGGTCAGTTCAATTTGTATGGCTCAGAATCCTAGTTAGGGGTACTATTGCTATAATAGAGCAATTTGACCCAAAGCAAGTTGGAGAGGGAAGGGTCTATTTGGCTTACACTTCCACATCTTAGTCCACCACTGAAGGAAGTAAAGCAGGGCAGGAACTCAGAGGAAGAAGCTGATACAGAGGACATAGAGGGGTGCTACTTACTAGCTTGCTCATCATGTCTTACTCAGACTGCTTCCTTAGAGAATCTAGGAGCATCATTCCAGGGTGGCCCCACTCACCATGGGTTACGGCACTCCCACAACAACCACTAATAAAGAAAATACCAAACCGTGCAGACCCCATGTCCAGGGCAGAGTAAGAGGTGAGCAAATTCCAACTCCTAGGCCATCCAGAGACCTCTTCTCCAAAGCCAGGGACACAACCTCAGCTCTGCCCTTACATGCAGTCCTGCCCTAAACCAAACAAAGCTGGGAGAAACCTTCCCCAGCAATCACCAGAAACACACAGCAAGAGAGACAGCCCATGGCCAAACCCTGCCTCCAAAGCAAGCTGCATCTTCACAGATGGAAATCTTTTTTTCTTTCGTACTTTATTTTAATTTTAAATATTATTACATCATTTTATTCCTTCCCTTCCCTCTCATCAAATCCCCTTGCCCTCTTTCAAATCCATGACTTCTTTTGCTTCAACTATTGTTATATATGTAAATATACATAGATACATATGTACATATACACATTCCTAAACACAAAAATACAATGGGCTCAGTGCATATTGGTAATCTACAGCACAACTCCCTTACCTAATATTCAGGAATCATCATGGAAGAGAGAGTAAACAGATTCTAAAGAACCAGAGGACCAAATCTTAAGGGCATGCAGATTCCATGTACAGAACAGAGTAAAAGATTGTACAGACCATGTGTCCAGAGCAGACTAGAGAAACACAACCCTTGGACCCACCACTGAACAAGATCTAACTAAGAGTGAACCAAGGAAGCAATGGGCAGAAGAAAGTGCAAGAATACATATTACAATATAAAGAACAACAAGGTACCACCAGAAGAAAGTGGTGGTTCTACAACACCAAGACCTGAACAGAGCAAAGAAGAAGAAATAGAAGGAAACAACATTAAAAACAGGTTTTATGAAGTTTATAGAAGCCTTAAAAGAGGATATAAAAATTCCATTTAATAAATAGAAGAAAATACAAACAAAAAATTGGAGGAGAAAACAAATCCTTGGGGTGGGGGGGGAACAGAAACAACAACAACAAAAAAAACCCAACGAATGAAAGAAACATTTCAGGACCTAAAAATTGAAATAAGAACAATAAAGAAGTCACAAAATGAGGCAAAGGTAGAAAGAGAAAGTCTGAAGAAGTAAGCCAAAACTACAGATAAAAGATAACCAATAGAATCCAAGAGATGGAAGAGAGAATCTCTGTAGTGAAAGGATACAATAGTAGAAATAGATACATCAGTCAAAAAAACTACTAAAACCAAAATAGCCATAACACAAAACTTCCAGGAAATTTGGGACAAAGCTCAAACCAGAGAGTAATAGGAATAGAAGCAGGAGGAGAACACCAGCTCAAAGGCACACATAATGTATTCAAGAAAATCATAAAAGAAAACTTTCCCAATATAAAAAAGTAAATGCCTAAAAGATACAAGAAACTTACAGAAGACGAAATAGATTAGCCCCCCCTCCAAAAAAAAGTCTGCTTGACACATAATAATCAAGCCACAAAACATACAGAACAAAGAAAAATATTAAGAGCTGCAAAGGAAAAGGGACACCTTTCCTATAAAGGTAGACCCATCAGAATAACACCAGACTATTCAATGGAAACAATGAAAGCAAGAAGGTCCTGGTCAGAAGTTATACAGATACTAAAAGAGCATGGTTGCCAACCCAGACTACTATACGCAGCAAAACTATCAATCACCATAGCTGGAGTAAACAAGATATTTCACAAAAAAAAAACCACAAGAAATTACAATTAAGCAATACCTATCCACAAATCCAGCCCTACAGAAAGCACTAGAGTGAAAACTCCAACCTAAGGAACCCATACACACCCATGAACAGAAATAATCAATACTCCCACAGAAGAAAAACCAAGAGAAGGGAAATACACACAAGCTACCACCAAAAAAAAACAGGAAATAACAATCAGTGGTCATTAATATCCCTTAATATCAATGGTGTCAATTCACCTATAAAAAGAAATGCCCTAACATGATGGATTCAAAAACGGAAGCCATCCTTCTGCTGCATACAAGAAACACACCTGAACTTCAAAGGCAGACACAGGATAAGAGTAAAAGGTTGGGAAGGAAAAGATTTTCCAATCAAATGGCCCCAAGAAACAAGCTGTTATTGCTTGTTTCTACAAGTAGACTACAAACTAAAATCAATTAAAAGAGACCAGGACAGACACTACATATTCATCTCAGGAAAAATCAATCAAGATGAAATCTCAATATTAAATATTTATGCCCCTTATATAAGGGCACCCACATAATATAAAAGAAACACTACTAAAGTTTAAACACCACATCAAATATCACACACTAATATTGGGAGACTTCAGTATTCCACTTTTACCCTTGGATAGAACAACCAGACAGAGACTCAACAGAGAAATAAGGGGCCTAACAGATGCTATGACTCAAATGGACTTAATAGATACTTACAGAATCTTTCACCCAAACTCAAAGTAATATACATAATTCTCTGCACTCCACGGAACTTTCTCTAAAGTTGACCACATACTCGGTCATAAAGCAAACATCAGTAGATACAAAAAAATGGGAATATCATATTAGACCACCATGGTCTAAAGTCATAGTTTAACAACAATAAAAATTACAGAAGGCCTACAAATTTATGGAAACTGAACATCTCTACATTGAACCACCTCTGGGTCAAGGAAGAATTTAAGAAAGAAATCAAAGCCATCCTAGAATTCAATAAAAATGAATCCAAAACATACCAAAACCTATGGGACACAATGAAAGTAGTGTTAAGAGGAAAATTCATAGCAATAGATACCTATATATAAAAAAAAACACACAAAAGAAATCTTACACAGGAGACCTAGGAGTACAGCTGAAGGCTTTAGAACAATAAGTAGCAAACTCACCTAGAAGGTGTAGATAGCAAGAAATAGTCAAACTTAGGGCTAAAATCAATACAATAGAAACAAAGAGAACAATACAAAGAATCAATGAATCAAAGAATCAAAGAGTTAGTTCTTTGACAAAGTCAACAAGATAGATACACTTTTATCCAAATTAAACAGAAAGCAGAGAGTATCAAAATTAATAGTATGAGAAATGAAAAGGAAGACATAACAACAGACACCCAGGAAATTCAAAGAATTATCAGGTAATACTTGGAAAGTCTATACTCTAGTAAAATGGAAAACCTAAAAGAAATGAACAGCTTTCTGGACAGATACCACTTAACAAAATTAAATTAAGAGCAGATTAAAGACCTAAACAGACCTAAATCCCAAAGAAAATTAAAGCTGTTATTAAAAGTCTCAAATATAAAAAGCCCAGAACCAGATGGTTTCACTGCAGAATGTTACCAGACATTCAAAGAAGAACTAATACCACTACTCAACAAACTGTTCCATACAGTAGAAACTGAAGGAATATTGTCAAACTCTTTATGAGACCACAATCACCCTGATACCCAAGTCACTCAAAGATACAACAAAGGAAGTTAATTACATAGCAATCTCCCTCATGAATATTGATGCAAAAATAATCAAATTCTGGCAAACAGAATACAACAACATATAAAAAAAGGCATCCACCATGATCAAGTAGGCTTCATCCCATAAATGCAGGTATTGTTCAACATATGAAAAACTGTAAATGTCATCCATCATATAAAGAAATTGAAGGAAAAAAACCACATGATCATCTCCTTAGATTCTGAAAAAGCTTTTGATAAAATCCAATACTCCTTTATGATAAAAGTCCTGGAAAGATCAGTAATACAGGGAAAATATATAAATATAATAAAGGTGATTTACAAGAAGCTGACGGCCAATATCAAACTAAATGGAGAGAAACTCAAATCAATCCCACTAAAATCAGGAATGAGACAAGATTGTCCCCTCTCCCCTTATCTATTCAATGTAATTGTCAAAGTTTTAGGTAAAGCAATAAGAGAACCAAAATAGATTAAGGGGATACAAATTGGAAAAGAAGAAGTGAAACTATCTCTATTTGCAGATGATATGATTGTATACATAAGTGACCATCAAAATTCTACCAGTGAACTCCTGTAGCTGATAAACACATTCAGCAATGTAGCAGGATACAAGATTAACTAAAAAAATTAGTAGCCCTCCTATACCCTAAGGATAAAAAGGGCCAAAAAAAAAAAATAAGGGACACATCACATTTTATAATAGCTCCAAATAGTATTAAATACCTTGGAGTAACTATAACCAAAGAAGTAACAGATCTGTTTGACAAAAACTGTAAATCACTGAAGAAAGAAATTGAAGAGGATATCAGAAAATGGAAAGCTCTCCCATGTTCCTGAATAGGTAGGATCAACATAGTAAAAATGACAATTTTACTCAAAGCAATATACAGATTCAATGCAATCCACATCAAAATCCCAGCATTATTTTTTACAGACCTTGAAAGAACAAAACTCAATTTCATTTGGAATAACAGGAAAGCCAGGATTGCCAAAACAATTTTACTCAACAAAAGAACCTCAGGAGGCATCACCATCCCCAACTTCAAATTATACTATAGGGCTACAGTGATAAAAACAGCCTGGTACTGGCATAAAAACAGACTTGTGAATCAGTGGAATGGAATTGAAGACTCTGACATTAACCCACATACCTATGAACACCTGATCTTTGACAAAGAGGCCCAAAACATTCAATGGAAAAAAGATAGTGTATTTAACAAATGATGTTGGCATAACTGGATGAAAGTGTGTAAAAAATGCAAATAGATCCAAACCTATCACCCTGCACAAAACTCAAATCCAAGTGGATCAAACAACTCAATTTAAACCTAGCTACACTGAACTTGATATAAAAGAAAGTGGGAAATACCCTCCAACACACTAGCACTGGTGACCACTTCCTAAATATAACAGCAGTGGCACAGACACTAAGAACAATCAATAACTGAGACCTTCTGAAACTGAGAAGCTTCTTTAAGGCCAAAGAAACAGTCAATAAGACAAAACCACATCCTACAGAATGGGAAAAACATTTCACCAACCCTACAAGTGACAGAGGACTGATCTCTAAAATATATATATAACTTAAGAAACTACAACCCCAAACTCTTAAAAACCCAATTAAAAAATAGGATTCAGAACTAAAAGGGTAATTCTCAGCAGAAGAATTAAAAATGGCTGAAAGGCACATATAAAAGTGCTCAACTTCTTTAGCCATCAGAGAAATGCAAATCAAAACAATTTTGAGATACCACCTGACACCTGTCACATTGGCTAAGATTAAAGACACAGATGACAGCCTATGCTGGAGAGGTTGCAGAGCAAGGGGAACACCATTATTGATGGGAATGTAAGCTTGTTCAGCCACTCTGGAATACAGTATGGTGGTTTCTCAGAAAACTGGAAATCAATCTCCCCAAGGATCCAACAATGCCACTAGTGGGCATATATCCTAGAGACACACATTTGCACCCCAAAAGCATTAGCTCAACTATGTGCATAGCAGCATTCTTCATAATAGCAAGAACCTGGAAACAACCTAGATGTCCCTCAATTGAAGAATGGATTAACAAACTGTGGTACATCTACACAATGGAGTACTACTCAGCAGTAAGAAAAAATGATATCTAAAATTTGCAGGCAAATGGATGGATTTGGAGAATATCCACCTGAGCGAGGTATCACAAACCCAGAAAGATAAGCAGAGGATGTACTCACTCATTAGTGGACTTTAAACAAAAGACAAATAACATCCAAGCTACAAACCACAACCACTGAACAGCTTGGGATCTGAAGGAACTTAAGAGAGAGATCTACGGAGTCCCCTAGGAAGAGAAAATAGAGAAGATCTCCTTAGCTAATTGGAAGCATAAATGGTTGCAACCAAGGAGAGGTGGGAACAAATCACGAGAGAAGGAGATGACTAAGTGAGAGAAACAACAAGGAGGGATAGAAAAAAAGGGATGGAGATCTTAATAGAGAAAGCCAATGTGGGGTTGGATAAAGACCGAGTGCTAGGGAAACCTCCAAGAACTCACAGGACGTCTTTGGCTAGATCTCCAAACAATAGTGAAGGTGTTGTCTATACAGGACTTTCCCCATAATCAAATGAATAACCACCCTAAGTGCCATCACAGAAGTTATATCCAACAATGAATAGATGTAGAGGCAGAGAAACATGGGTGAGCACTGGGCTGAGTCCCTGCTACAGCTGATAGCAGGGAAGGAAACTCTATATCAGCAAGGAAATAGCAACTATGAGGAAAATTGTCATAGTGATGGCTGGCTGGAGCTCTGGGGAGCTCACTGAATCAAGAACAGCCACCTCAGAAGCATCTAGAAATGGAACTAAGCCTTCCAAGAAAAGGCAACTGTCCACTGACATGGGCAATATGTGGAGCCTCAAGTGGGAGGGTTCAGACTGTGTTTCTGTGTATTGACTGGCACCTTGGAGCCCGTTTTCTCCAGAGGAACACCTAACCCAGTCTGGAGTAGATGCTAATCCACTTTGGGACCTCTTGCCCTTTCTGGGGAGGGGATAGGAGGATGGGGAGGAGGAAGGCTGAAGGCTGAGCAGGAGAGGGAAGGGAGTTAGAACAATGGGATACATGGCTAAAAAAAACCCTTTATTCTATGAAAATAAATTTTAAAAAATTTAAAAAAGAAAATACCGTATAGACTTTTCTACAGTCAATCTTATAAAGATATTTTTTCAATTGAGACTTTCTTAATTCTATTATCTCTAGTATATGTCAAGTTAACATAAAACTAGTCAGTACACTAAGGTACTATGTAGATTTGACAGTGTAGTGAGGACCTTCCTATAAAAACAATACATATATAAGTAAATATGTTTATATTATTCATATCAAACATGAAGCTGTGAAGACAAGCCTGGACTTGATTGGAGCAAGCATGTGAGATGCCAACATTTCCAACTCTGGTGTCTGCACAGCGTCAGGAAGCTTGGTTGACTGGGCCTGCTTCCTTCTCTTTTCCCTTTTCTGTGAATGGACAGGGGTGATGTATATAGTATACTAAATAAATCCAAAGTATTTAGTTGGCATTATTCTGTCCAAATTTAAGTAAAAGGAGAGCAAGAGAGCAGATGGTACCATCCTGATGGGTCTGATGTCTTCACGTCCTTGGAGGTAACACCTGGAGCCCAAATACAGGAGTACTTAGGCTCATTTTCTCTCCCTTTATCCTGTTTAGCTGCTCTTTTATCCTCTCTTTCCATTTTATTTTTTACTTTTGTTTCTTAATTGACACATAATATTTGTACTTTTTCAGAGGTACATCATGACATTTGTGTATATATTGCCAAATGATCAACTCAGGCAGGAAAATCAGCACGTCTACATCACATTAAATGTTCTGCTGTTGTTTAATGGCAAATACTTTCCAAATCATCTTTATTTTTAGTTATAGTATGCATCTTGGTGTGCCACAAAATATAGTAGATTATGAGAAATCATTCTAGTGTTCAATAGAATAAATATAGAAAAAAGCCAAAGAGAGCCCATGGTTGCCTCACCTCATAGAAGCAGAGCAGACGTGCAGCTTCTATGCAATATTCAAGGCATCTGAGATCCAGTACCTGTTCTCATCCTCCTCCTCTACCAAGAGCCACCTAAATATGGTCCACCTGGAATCTCTGTTTGATAGAGAGAGATGAGCTGACGGAGGCAGAATTTTTACATACAAGGTAAGTCTCAAAACTCAGCCACTTTGGAGCTCTGTGTGAATCTAACTTTTCACAGGTCCTGTTTTCTTGGGTCAAAGTGTTCTTTTTAAATGCCTCACTCTATATACTGAAAGTTCAATCACAATGTCTTTATATAAAAAAATTCCAGAACAAGCTCCCTCATTCTTGTTTCTATTGTTTATTTGTATACATTCTTCCCACTGTATACCTCCCCAGGAAAAACCATGGTGGGACACCTCAGATCTCCTCTTGTTATACCATCACTGTTCTGTTGGAGCCTCCAGCTCGCCCCATAGGGTGCAGAAAGCCCATCCCTGTCTCTTCTTCAAACCTCACCTGCTTAGAGAGTCTCTGAACAAAGGGAAGGCATCAAAAAGCCCAGTTACATATTCTTAACTATTACAGCTTCCTCCTCAGATGCCACCAGCCACCCTAGTCCAGGACCATACTTGGGCATAGACTCAGCTTGTGGTAGACACATCATCACCCTTTGCCTACAATCATGTAATTCCCCTACCTTAGTTTGGGTGCACAACTTCTTCGGTCTTGATCTTTGGGTCAGGTAAACCTACCTAGGAGTTGCTTGGCTCAATATACTTGTTGTTACACTTCAGTTTAGCTTGATCTGGCTTTACTGTGTCAGTGGAGAAACTTATTATGGGTGTGTGTGTGTGTGTGTGTGTGTGTGTGTGTGTGTGTGTGTGTGTGTGTGACAAAAACCTATAAATCACCCTCAGGATGATTGTTTCTACTTACAAACCTGCATCCACAGCTGGGATTTATTTTGGGTAATATATTAGTTATATTGACTGGGGTGGACTGCACGGCAGCCATTGCTGCTTGACAGAGTCCCAGCATTACTTTGGGGTCCACAGTTCCCCAGTAGCCTTTGGCTTTCATTTTTATTGATTCTCACTATGTGTTATGGGAATTGCCTCATGCCTTTTCCTTTGGGAATATTTCTGCAGGCTTTGAAGGATGAAAATCTATACAAGACTAGCCTCTTTAAACAAAGTAATACTTTGGAAAAACTCCCGCCATCATGGAGCCATATAGGGCAATAACTCCACTTACTTCCACACAAGTTAACACCAAGCTGCTAGAAAATTTAAATAAATAACATATGCTTGATAAATAAGATATATTTGATAATCAAATTTTATAAACTCCCAAGGCCTACTCAGGTTCCCAACAATATTTGTCTAGCTTCACCTTAAGGATAAACAAAGCCATAAAGGCTACAATATCCTATAAAGGAATGTCTGATTTCCCAAGAAAGTCCCTTTCCCAAGGTCAGGCATTTTGATAAATCCCATTTTCTCAGGGCCTTGAATAAAGTTTCCACTTGCTAAAAAAGGGGACATTCTTTTTTTTTTCTTCTTTATTTATTTTGTATTTATCAAAAAAACAGTAAAATGAATTTAAAATGTTGAAAAGTTAACAATAACTATAAAGAAGATAAAAATCATAAGCATGACTTATCAAGGGTGATAATGCAAATAAGATTGCTACACATATATTTACTTTGTGTTCAGCTTTCCCTCTGAATTTTTTTTCCATCCCTGTATATCCTTATTCAAGGTCCCTTCCCCCTCCCACCACATCAAGTCATTTTACTTCTCCCCAACTAAAGGGGACATTCTTATCTCTGCAAGAGAAACTTGTGTCCCTACCATTAACATAAGAGCGGTACCTATTAACTTATCAAGGTCAGTGCTCACTTCCTCAATATCTGATCTCAATCCACACCCCAGTCTGCATCCCTTCTTTCTTCTATTTAATTCTATGTGCAACTATAGAGTATAAAAGGTATGTTCTTTTTACAGAAAGTGCCCTGGCAGGTATCCTGATTCATTTGACCGCATTGCCACCTCCCCCCCCCCCAATGTGGGATGTTTTTCTATATGCTGTGAATATCATTCTTTAGTTAAAGGACTGTTTTGGCAGGCATCTTAAAAGTAGGTGGGGAAATCAGAACATAGATAGGGGAAGGAGGGCAGAGTCAAGGGAGACACCATCCAGTCCCCAAGAATCAACATGTAAAACAACACAGGTAAGCAACAGGCCATGTGGCAAGAAATATTAATGGAAATGGGTTGAATTAAGATGATAGAACTAGCTAGCAATATGCCTAAGCCATAAGCCAATCAATGTGAAATTAATATAAGTTTTTGTGATTATTTGGTGCTAAGTGGCAGTGGGGCTGTCAGTGGATCTGAACCTCAGGGCTAGGTTGGAAATTCAGGGCCAGAAACCTCTTGTTATAAATGGTGTACCAGCATGGGTCACATAAACCCACATAAAGCCTGAGAAAACTTAAAAAGGGTTCCAGAGCACAGAAACAGAGCCCAAAGTGGCTTCTGTGATGTATCTCTGAAGTAGGTTGTAGTACAGAGAGGTGTGTGGGCTTGACTTACAAAATGGTGGTGGGTTTGCAACAGGCAGCTTAACCTGCAACGGGTTGGTTTCCAATGTCTCACAGAAGACTTGGTATAAGCAACAAGCTACATATGATGGATTTAAGGTTTCTGTTTATACTGAAAAAAGGAATAGAGACAAAGATGGTTTCTTAGTAGCAGCATTTTCTGGAACTGCTCTGTTTGCTGGTGGCAAGCAGTTACACAGCTTTTAAGACAAGCTTCATGGCTAGTGGCAAAAAATGTATGGCTCCTTTAAGGGCCCCTGCTGCCAAATACTTAGATGGAGCTCATGAACAGCAGAGGTGCTTTACTTGTTGATAGTAAAGATCCTAATATTTCCCAGGGTTGGGAGGGTAAAAAGCTCCACAGCTTTTAATATTGCTTCCCAAAGTTGTAAAGATAAGGGTGGCTCTAATATCTTTGCCATGCTGAAAAGCTGCTGAGCAGGGTAGAGTCAGCAGTCAATGCAGTGCTTTACAGTCTAGCATTTTAAAAGCTTTTCTGGTTTGAAAATGATTAAGGATATTCAGTAAAACAGATTCAGGTGGAGAAAAACCTCTAAATGTGTTACAATGTGTGTGAAAAGGAATATGTAGGCTGGGAGGGGAAGAAAGGGTAGAAAATTAAAAAAAAAAAGAAATAGAGAAATATGGTGGAATGTTCTTTGTATGATGTAAATAAAGTAACTGGTTTGGCCTATGTGGAGTGCTGTAGAAGTGGGTGGAGAGTCAGAGGACAGTCAGGTAGAAGAAGGGCAGAGTTAGTCAGTCTCCTTCTGACAACTGAAGAAGACAGAAATGTAAGAAATACAGGTGAGCTGTGGGCTGGGACATGTGGCAAACAGATGAATAGAAATGGGTTGAATTAAGATGAAATAGCTAGCTAGTAATGTGCTTGAGCCATGGGCCAGACAGTATGAAGTTAATATAAATGTCAGATCCATTTCTTTTTTTTAATTTATTTATTTTATATTTATCAAAAAAGCAGCAAATTGAATTTAAAATGCTGATAAGTTAACAATAACTATAAAGAAAATAAAAATCATAAGCATGACTTATCAAGGGTGATAATGCAAATAATTTGCTACACATAAAATTACTTTGTGTTCAGCTTTCCCTCTGAATTTTTTTTTCTATCCCTGTATATCCTTCTTCAAGGTCCCTTCCCCTCCCACCACCTCAGGTCACTTTTTTTCCTCTCCACAACTCCCCATCCCCTCCCTGGGCAGGGAGCAGACAGTCCTATGGTCCCACTGATCCAATAATGCTTAGTTCAGTCTCCACTCCTGGCAAATCCAGTTTTGTCCCCCCTCCCTCAAGAGTGAGTCAGGTGTTCTTCTAGGGGGAGTGGGATCCAAAGGGTCAGTCCAGGGTGTTTCTGATCCCAAGCTGTTCAGTGGTTGTGGTTTGCAGCTTGGGCATGCTTGGCTTTTTTTCTTGTTTGTTTGTTTAGAGACCACTAGTGAGTGAGTACATCCCCTGCTTATCTTTCTGAGTTTGTGATACCTCGCTCAGGAGGATATTCTCCAAATCCATTCATTTGCCTGCAAATTTTAGGATATCATTTTTCCTTGCTGCTGCGTAGTATTCCATTGTGTAGATGTACCACAGTTTGTTAATCCATTCTTCAGTTGAGGGACATCTAGGTTGTTTCCAGGTTCTTGCTATTACAAATAATGCTGCTATGAACATAGTTGAGCTAATATCTTTGGAGTGTGAATGTGCATCTTTAGGGTATACCCCCAGAAGTGGTATTGCTGGGTCCTTGGGGAGATTGATTCTCAATTTTCTGAGAAACTGCCATATTGCATTCCAAAGTGGCTGAACAAGCTTACACTCCCACCAACAATGGAGGAGTGTTCCCCTTGCTCCGCATCCTTTCCAACATAGGCTGTCATCTGTGCCTTTTATCTTAGCCAATCTAACAGGTACTAGGTGGTATCTCAAAGTTGTTTTGATTTGCATTTCTCTGATGGCTAAAAGTGATGAGTACTTTTTCAGGTGCCTTTCAGCCATTCGTAATTCCTCTGCTGAGAATTCCCTTTTTAGATCTGTACCCCATTTTTTGATTGGGTTATTCAAGGTTTCGGGCTCTAGATTCTTGAGCTCTTTATATATGTTAGAGATCAGTCCTCTATCACTTGTAGGGTTGGTGAAAATCTTTTCCCATTCTGTAGGCTGGCATATTGACAGTGTCCTTGGCTTTACAGAAGCTTCCTAGATTCAGGAGCTCCCACTTATTGATTGTTGGTCTTAGTGTCTGTGCCACTGGTATTATATTTAGGAAGTGGTCACCTGTGCCAATTTGTAGAAGTGTATTTCCCACTTTCCTTTCGATCAAGTTCAAAGTGCCTGGGTTTATGTTGAGGTCTTTGATCCACTTGGATTTGAGTTTTGTGCAGGGTGACAGGCTCAGATCTATTTGCATTTTTTCTACACACTTCTATCCAGCTATGCCAACACTATTTGTTAAATATACTATCTTTTTTCCATTGAATGTTTTGGGCCTCTTTGTCAAAGATCAGGTGTTCATAGGTTTTTGGGTTGATGTCTGGATCCTCAATTCTATTCCATTGATCCACAAGTCTGTTTTTATGCCAGTATCAGGCTGTTTTTATTACTGTAGCTCTATAGTATAACTTGAAGACAGGGATGATGATATTTCCTGAGGTTCTTTGGTTGAGTAAAATTGTTTTGGCAATCCTGGCTTTCCTGTTATTCCAGATGCAATTGAGTATTGTTCTTTCAAGGTCCAAAAAATACTGTGTTGGGATTTTGCATTGTTGGGCAGTGCATTGAATCTGTAGATTGCCTTTGGTAGAATTGCCATTTTTACTATGTTGATCCTACCAATCTAGGAACATTGAAGAGCTTTCCATTTTCTGATATCCTCTTCAATTTCTTTCTTCAGTGATTTAAAATTTTTGTCAAATAGGTCTGTTACTTCTTTGGTTATAGTTACTCCAAGATATTTAATACTATTTGCAGCTATTATGAAGGTTATTTCTTTTTCAGCTCTTCTATCTTCAATGTATAGAAGGGCTACTGATTTCTTTGAGTTAATCTTGTACCCTGCTACACTGCTGAAGGTGTTTATCAGCTGTAGCAGTTCCTTGGAAGAATTTTGTGGGTCACTTATGTATACAATCGTACCATCTGCAAATAGAGATAGCTTTACTTCTTCTTTTCCAATTTGTATCCCCTTAATCTCTTTTTGTTCCCTTATTGCTTTAGCTAAAACTTCAAGAACTATATTGAATAGATAAGGGGAGAGAGGACACCCTTGTCTAGTTCCTGATTTTAGTGGGATTGCTTTGAGTTTTTCCTCCATTAAGATTGATACTGGCTGTCAGCTTCTTGTAATTCGCCTTTATTATATTTAGGTATTCTCCCTGTATTCCTGATCTCTCCAGGGCTTTAATCATAAAGGAGTATTGGATTTTGTCAAAGGCTTTTTCAGCATCTAAGGATATGATCATGTGGTTTTGTTCCTTTATGAAGTTAATATAAGTGTCTGATCCATTTCTTTGGGGTATATAAGCCGCCGTGAGCCAGGTTCCAAACCTCTGGCCCCAAACGGGCCCGGGAAACATTCTACAACAGATGGCTTCCCTAAGTGGGCTGAACACCTGCAGAAAGCCTGAGAAAGTTTAAAAAGTTTAAAGAGCATTCTAGATCCCTGAAACAGAGACAGAAGCGGCTTTCTGAATTGTGTATTTGAATTGATTTATGGTACAGAGACAGGGTGGTGTTCAGGCTGTAATTTAAAAATGGTTCATCTGCGGCACATAGCTTAAACCCATACATTTCACTGAAGACTTGGCGTAAGTGTGATTGATTTAAGGTGTCTGCTTATACTGAACAGAAATGAAACAGAGTCAAAAACAATTTATCTGGTAGCAGCATTTCCTGAGTCCACTCTAATTCCCTGCAGCGAGAGAGATGCAGTGGGCACCTCCACCATATTGAAAAGCTGCCAAAAGGGGCGGAGTCAGCAATTAAAGTAATACCGACATTTTAAAAGCTCTTTGGTTAGGAAATGATTAAGAATTCTCAATAAAACAGATTTAGACTCACAAAACCTCTAAATGGGGTACAATGTATATAAAATATGCATAGGCTTCATAGACAGAGAGAGAGAAAAAAGATAAAGAAAACCCTTTAAGAAAGAGAAATAGAAATAAAGATTTTAAAAAGGCCACGTAAAGACTGCAGATAAAGAGAGTCTGGATTATGGTTATTGTGTTTTCTTTTAATTTTTTAACTTTTAATGAGCTAATTGCAGAAAGACAATTGATTGCTAAGGCTGCTAAGTTAAACAAATACATATACTTTAAAGATATCTTGACTTCAAAATCTGTTTATAAGAATATGTTGCTTGCAAAAAGAGTTTCTGTTTTTGTCTCCACAGAAGTTGAAAACCTGTGAATTTGTTCCAGGCAAATGTGGTTTCATTTGCCAAGGCCACTTGAACATTCTCAACTTCTAAAATGCCAGTTGAGGTGATCCAACCCCAAGACACCATGAGATCAACCACACCCTTTGTCAGCAGGAAGTAGTAAAAGAAAGAAAGCTACGTCCAATTTCCAGAAAATATTACTTATTAATGTTTGTTTTCATTATAAATGGTTAATGATCATAGTCAATCTTTTAAAAAAAAAAGAAGGGGGAAGATATGATATAGAGATGATTAGAAAAGATAAGTGGATTTTGGTTTATTGATATAAACTTAAGGTCAATTTTGTTATGCTGTATCTTGTTTCTACTCTTGATTAAGGTATGATGCTGATTTAACTCATTTAAAATTGTAATGTGAATTGAGAAATGCAGATTAATAGTCATCTATGATAATCAAACTTATAGTCATATTAGTTAGGATTTTGTGGATATACTTCAATTAGATATATTTCAATTAGATAGGTAGTCTTCAAATACTTCAAAGACATTTAAATTATTTTAAAAACTTAGACTTTTCTGGACAGTGAGACAGGTCTGCTCCTGGCAGCAATGTATTTCAGAGTAATAAAAATATAATAAGAAACATAAAGATGGAAAATATGCAAAGAGTCTGGATTATGGTTATTATTTTGTTTTCTTTTAGGTTTTTAACTGTTAATGAGCTAACTTCAGAAAGACATTTGATTGCAAAAGCTACTAAGTTAAACAAACATATATTTTAAAGTTACCTTGACTTTCAGATTTGGGTCTCAGTATATGTTGCTTTGGAAAAGAGGTTCTGCTTTTGTTTCCAGAGAAGATGAGAACCTGTGGATTGCTTCCAGATGACTTTGGTTCCAAGGAAGATCACCTGAAAAAAATCTCTGATGGGAAGAGATGGCCTTCTGTCATCAGCGTCAAGGCTACCAGCTCAGATGCTCCATCTTTAGGACCCTCATAATATTTCCAGCACTCTTCAATCAGCAGAAAGTAGTAATGAAAAGTTATGGTAAATTCCTAAAATATTGTTTATAAATGTTCATTTTCATTATAAATGGTTATGGGTCATAGTCAATTTCTTTCTGGGAAAGAAGGGGGATATAATATAGGAATGATTAAAAATATAGATTATTGAATTTAATTCAAAAATCAGCTTTTAATCTTAAAATATATTTCATTGGCATGGATTTTGGCTTATTAATACAAATTTAAGGACAGTTTTGTTATACTGTATGTATATTTCTACTCTTATTTAAGATATTATGTTTATGTAATTCCTTTAAAATTGTAATGTGTAATTAAAATGCAGATTAATAGTCATCTGTGATAATCAAATTTATAGTCATGTTGGTTAGAATTTTTAGGTATACAAGGATATATTTCAGTTATATAGGTAGATGTCAAACACTTCAAAGACCTACAGAATATGGCATTTAGAATATTTTAAGAACTTAGACTTCTCTGGACAATGAGACAGGTTTGTTCCTGGAAGCACAATCAACTTCAAGAGAATGATGGACACTGAAGAAACTCTATATGAAATTTACTTTCTTTGAGGCAAAGGTTAGCCACTGGACAAGAAGCTGTCCTTCTACTGACTACTTGACAGTATGCTGTATAATTTGGGCATGCAGTACCCATAACAAAGTGATCTCTGAACTTTGGCAGAACAAGACAGATTAATTGAAATGGTTGAATTAAGATGCAGGAGCTAACTAGCAATATGCCTGAGCCATAGGCCAAACAACATGAAATTAATATGTCTTTATATGATTATTTAGGGCTAGTCTGTCTGGGACTACAAGTCTGTGGGTCTGGACCACCAGCTGGATACTACCTCTCCCCTCCTGCAGCCAAACATCCTCTTTGGGACCTGAACCCTGCCAAAGCAGGTGAAATAGAAAAGTATTTGTTTGGTTCCTAAATCATATTTGTGTTTCTTCATCTCTTTGGGGGTAAAGTTGAAGCAATAGCAGGAGCCAGAACAACATAACCAGAACCACATGTCAATTCTACCCAGGATCTGTGAAATAGTATAGACACCAAGGTACCTTTAGTTTGGGGACAGAGACATTGAGGTTTTTAATGTCTGTCTACTCGTGAGGGGCAAACTCCTACAGAATGTATTCATGGCTCTAGTCATGGAAAGCTGACTAAAGTTAAAAAGTACAATCTGTTCTCTCAAACACTGAAGTAAAGCTTTTGACTGCCCTGTTAGCAATTGAACCAGATAAAATTAGCAAAATGATTACCACTGGCTACAAGTTCTTCACAAGTTTCTTTTACCTTGTTTTTATTAGGTTTAACACCCACTGTGAAGGCCACATGGATGTGGTCCATGCTGTTCTGTTTGGAAGCCATGGGAGTGTAGTGGCATGTTACTCCCCGGACATCTGACATAGTTCCTATTGTGTGCATCTGCTTTGTAAATTCAGGAGAAATGAGATTCAGCAGAAAGAAAACAAGACTAGGGCCAAGAGTGCCAGACTACTGGAATCAACAAGTAAGGTTGTGTCTATGTGCATATATTTTAGACAGAACCTCTGGGATAAGCACTAGTGGACATTGGTGATAAGATCAAGATGTTAAGTTTAAATCTCTTGGTAGTGATGCTGATGATGTGTTTAGCCTAAAGAGCTGAATTATTAAGTCCAGGTTTAATGAGTAGAGCAAAGCACATCCTTGGTGGCCCTCGTCTTGAGAAGGCAGGGAAGAGAACTGCAGAAGAGAACAGTGTGGGTATAGTGACCAGGTCTTTAAGGAGCCTGTAGGCATAGTCTTGAGCAGCCTCAAGGAGGAGCTAACTCTTGGCATGCTTTCTCAGGGGTAGGTTTGGAGAGGGCAGCTCCAGGAGATATCTCCAACAAAAACTTGCAATCTAATTCAGCTGGTCACAGTTTTCAGACAAGCTAGGCAGCAAGGCACCTCTTAGGCTACATTGCACTTTGTGTCCTGACATGGCTAATTTTAAGAAGCATCCGTCTTCATGGAAGGATGGTGTGGAGAGCTGCGTGTTATGTACATCAAGCTGGACTTGAGTTCTCAATCCTCCTGCCTCAGCCTCCCAAGTAATATGATAAGGATCATGTGCTAACAGTCCCAGGAACACTCTTAAACACAACAAGGACAATGTAGCACAGAGAGAAGTTCAGCAAAGCTCATGGAGGAGGAGCCCACAGGCACGTGTGACAGTGATGAGGAAGCAGGACACCAAGGCTTACTACAAAAATTCTTCTTATTTGTTGTTGAGACAGAAAGTTTTAGAGTCTTCACAATCCCACAAGAACCTGAGCAGCAGACACTCGTGTGAACAGAATATTAGAGACACAACAGCAAGTCCCACTGCAGCCCTTCTGAAATCAGACAGGAGAAAGAAATATCCTGCTACTTTTTAAGCCTTTGTTTTCGTGAACTTTAAACCATTACCCCTCAGAGGATGAATCCTATGAGACTACTAGCACCACATCAAGTTTGTCCTTCAAAATACAGATCTAACGTAGTTCAGTCAAATAGCAACAGCATCTTGTATATGTTATTAATATGTGAGATAAAGGAGCCTCAGATATGGCATGGCTCAGCTCATACAGGGACGGAGATGGAGTCACCAACAGACGGAGGGGCAAAGGCCCAGGTTAGATCTGAAAGGCTTGACTCATATTTTCACATCGTGTCTCCTCAGCAGAACCAGTATACCATTTCCATAGAAAGGAGCATTATTTAGGGGTTGTGTGGTCTACAAAGTCTTACTAAGCACCATCCTGCTCTAGGGAATATGTAAACATGACATTTTGTTTGTCAATAAATTTTGATTTATGAAAACAGGAGGCAGGTAGGGTTGACCATAGCCAAGCCCAGCTCTCTAGAATACTCCGGCTCAGAGTTATCTATGGGAAATGGAGAGGAGTATGATGTTAAACTTTTATACCTGTCCAGCCATGAGCATTAGTGTGTAATTACAATTATTCTTCTCCATATAACATATATACATTCAACTTTTGTTAAAACCAGAATCAGAAGTAGCCCAAAGATGCTGGAATTTGTTGTTGGTCAATGTGCGGGCTTCAGGCAGCCTAAGAGTCTAATATGTTATATTTAATCTCCCAGGATGAAAATCCTATCTTCTTAATTTCTTAGTCATATCAATAAAATGCACTTTGAATATGAAAACAGAAACCTGCTAGGATGTGCTGTATGTCAACGGAAAAATGGTTGCAAAGTATTTCAAAGAATTTAATGGTCCTGTGCTGAGGCCAGAAACTTAAAACATGGGAGGTAAATTACAATTGGGTCAACTCAAGATGGAGAACAAGCCAGAATTTATCAGGTATAATCATTCTGAGGTGGTGATTCATATCCATGTCACCAAATCCCAGCTGTCTGTCTGTCATTCACTGCCTGCTAATTTTGATGGCCCATGGCTACTGAGGGAAGACTCTGGGTGGAACAAGCTCCCCCACCTGTGTGAGAAGGAGGCAGAAGGGAAAGTTGAGTACCATGAGCAAAATTCAAAACAAAGTTAAAGCTGCAGTTCAAATCATAAACTCTCAGAGCCAAACCAGCACTTGGAGAGATTTTCTCAAGAGCAGCAGAACATGAGAGAGGGGTACACTGAGTTCCTTCCTCTTAGGCAGGAAGAATAAACACAGAAAACATCCCTAATATCTGCCACATCATAGGTGCCAACACACCTTCTGTCTCCTGATAACAACCACACAAACTTCCCTAAAGTTAAACAAGCTCATTGGTAGCACAGTTCAGTCTCCAGACAGAATTTTTTAAAACCATGTAATATGCAGACTTTCTACAGGCTTGAAGAATTCACAAAATATTTTTTTCTTTCTCATAGTACTTTTCATGCAATAGTTAAGAAATTATCTTGGGTTAAAAGCAACTTAGCACAGATCAAAAGTAGTAAGGGACACAGCAAACCATGTGACAGGAATAGACAGCAAGAGTCTGTGAACTCAGTACAGGCAGTATCAGTAACACAATACCCAAAAGGAAATGTCATGAGTTAGATTCCAGCTTTGGGAGACACAGTGGCCTTTACAGTATCATCTCTCACTTCAAAGTGAACGTTCTAGTAGTCAGTTTCTTCAGGGATCTCAGACTCATCTGCTAATCAGCTTTGTGCACTTTATAAAACAAGCATCAAGCTCACCTTTTAGGTCAAATAACCTTTCATCACTGCATATATTTTCCCCCCACAGAATTTCAGGCAAAATTCTAGACTGAGAGAAGCAACATAACAGAACAGCACCTGTCTACTATACTATTTTGATTTAGCCCAGGGCGAAGGCCTCATTACTTACTGGCTGGTGAGGGAGTGCTGCATCCACTAGGTGGTGGGTGGCCATGGAGACCATGGAGCGGAGGCAGGGAGAGTCCTCCGATGACAGGTGGAAACAGTAATGGGTAGGGTGCAGTTGGGTAGTGAGTCATGTGTCCACGCACTGCCGGGACTGGGCATGCGTGGCTGCTGGTGCTCATGCTTCAAGCTTCACTGAAGGGCAGGGGCTCCAGGGCGGGCACACATCACTCCAGATACCAAACCACACAGAAGGAAGTAGATGTGGGCAAAGCGAGGCTGAGCAAGGTCCTGGCCAAAGCACAAGGGTTCACCTACTGATCTGGCTTCCTCCCAGCAGACTCTCTCTGCTTTCCATTTTGCTTTGTTGATAACAGGAAGAATGCTGATGCTGGGCTAGCTGCTCAGTTTAGGGTTCAGAGGCACCAGGCACCTTCGGATTTCAGGGCTGTTAATACTGTAAGAAAACAAGCAAATAAAAAGAAACCGATGCATTATAATTCTAAGGTATTTCTCACTTTATCAAGTTATCGTACAAAATAATTATTAGTAATTTAGATATCTTATTTCTTATTGGTCCCATACATTTACTATTTTGTGGTTTTGATTTTTCTCAAATCCAAGCTTTATAGTATAGGCTAAACTGTGTACATATAATTTATCATAACTGATCCTCCTCTATTAAAGTACAAGCTCTGCCTGGAACTCTATGCTCACAGTGTTTGTCTTGTTTGCATTTATGCTTCAAGTCCTTAGAAGAGTACATGAGCTGGAACATTTTAGGTTAGTTTCTTGTGGATGGTATGCCTACAAGAACAATACCAAGGTAAATAACAACAAGGATATTTGAAGAAGCCACAGGAAGTTACAAAAATCATCCAAGATTATCTATGATGTAATGCCACCCTGGGTGACAATGCTCCTCCAAGAGCCATAGACTACTAACAAAAACTCCAGCTCTAGACATGAGGAACCTTCTTTTGGGTTGTTGTTAGCAGAGCTGAAGATACTCTAAAAACAATGTAAGCAATTGCCAATTTGGTTGCTGCCCAGAATTTTAAGTTAAGTTCCCACTGAGAAAGACACACTTTAGACACAGGATTAGGAAGAATTTAAGCTGGAATTGTCTGCAAGCCTTATGCTAGAGGACCAGGAAGAGCTGTGTAAGCTATCAAGAGAGACAAGCCATCAATACCCTTAGCCAGATGTGACACCTATAAACCACAATGGTGATCAACTCAAAGGTGCAATAGTAGCATTTATAACTTGGCATAACCAACAGCTGTATAATTGGACTTAGGCTTGCTCTATAGCAAGGAATTCAGAAATGTAACTAAACAAAGTCAGCTACCTAGGGGAGAATTTACTACTGCAGCTCTCGTAAACCAGCATAAGTTTTAATGCATTCTAAATACACATCCTTACACCCAGCGATCAGAGTAGCCTTCAGTCTTCACCAAAGAAGCTTCTTCTTGCAGAAGACAGAGAGTATTACAGAAAGTCACAACTGTTTAAAACCAAAAACAAAACAAAACACAGAGGTCAACTGACCATACTGTGCCTAACCCTAACACTTCTACAATAACTGTTTTATCTAAGGTCTAAGGAACCTTCAATAATGTGGCTCAAAGACTAGGGGAGCAAGAGGACCAGGAAGTCTGTTGTGAGATTGTGTCTTCTGTATGGAACAAGGAAGCTACAAAGATGAGATTTCAACACTATGATTTCCTAAACAAGACTGCATAGGGAAAATATTCCTGAACATGCCAACAGAGATTAGGGAACTTTCACAAGGCTTCAACAATTAAGGATTGCTCAGAGTGAGACCTAGTCCTCTCCAAGGATGTGCCACCTAATTGGTTATCCAGTGCCAAGTAGATGATCAGCCTTAGAAACATATGCGTACAGTCAACACTGAATGGACTCAAAAGGTTATATTTGAAGTTCATATGTAGGTATAGAGAAAAAGTGCATTATGCATTTATATATGTCTATGCTATCTTCTAAGTTCTATATGTTGTATTCATCTATTATTCATAAATTAATATATTATCAATCCATTAACTCATATCTCATCTCTCTATCCATCATCTCTTCATTTTTCATCTATCTATCCATCTATCCCTCCTTCACTCAATCTAACCATCCATCACTCCATCCCTACATTACTCCAGCATTCATTCCATTACTCTTTCCTTTCCTCCACTCATCAGTGTGAATAATGATCCACTACCGTCTTACTCACTCATACATCAGTCTAAAGTAACTGTCATGTGTCAGGTATGAGTGTAGACACTGGAGATGTGTAATATGGTCACTGAACTCATGGAGGATTTACAATTCTGATACACTTTATGTGCTTAATGAGGGTTCAACTGCTCAGCCTCTACGAAGTATATTACATGAGTTCTGTACCCAGAATTCCTTGAAGGTAAGAATAGGAAGCCTCATCTCAGTTCTCAGCATTAACTGTGTACTTCACCTGATTAACTTTACCATGGTAACCACATCCAGCAGGATCTTTCAAACTTGGGGGCCCACTGATTAACAAGGTCTGAATGCAGGTACTGGGAGCTTTTCAGCTTTTCAGAGAAGGCTTCTAGAGCTAGATACTCAGGTCCAATCATGGCTCTAGACTTTGGGGAAATAATCTCACTTCTTAATATACTGGATGTTTTAAAGAATGTAAAATATGGGTGATCATAGAATTTACTTCATAAGGTCACTGAGAAGATGAAACAGGTCCTGCTACAGAAGAACAATGCCTGGTGTACAATAAACACTTGGTGAAGATTCACTTGAAATGGATGAAGGTTTGCTTTAAAAATGCATGTTGTCTCATTACATAATGTTCTTCTGAGGACATGTTTGCTGGAAAATACCAGAGGCTTTGGGATGGAGATGAGGAGAACCATAGCAGTCTTGGGAAAAAATATTACAATTCAAATTTGGGTCAGATAACTGAAGAAGAAAAAGACAGGGTGTGGGCAAAGAGAGAACAGTTACTGGTGGATCTTCCTGAGCACTCTGGAGTCCCAAGATATCCCAATATAACCTCTGTGTCTTTAGCATGTGCCAGGTCCCTGAGGTATAATGAGTCTCACAGGGCTGCAGGCATCAGCCATATTTTCTGGACAAGCTATTGAGTCTACATGGCTCTAACATCTTCCTCCACATTACACATCTGTGGCAGAACCAGAACTTAAAACTGGTTTGAATAGTGCCACCTCCTCTGCTCCCTCAGCCCTGGGCAGAATTTGTACACCTAGGGTGTCATGCCAGTTGCCACCCACAGAAGAAAGAATCCATGTATGAGCTTCTGTCCTCACTCAGGTGCTATCTACCTGAGGCTTCCTTCAATCCTTGGCCCTTTGGTACCAAAGTGACAATGTCCACAATGAAAGTCCATGTTCCTTTTGTCTTAGCCCTCACTGTACCTTGAAGAGGAGGCAGAATTTCTTCTTGGTTTATAAACATTAACCCTCAAATGATGCCTCACCCAAAACATCACATCTCTTGAAATCTCAAGCTACATGAAAAGAGAGTGGGCTGCACATTACTTCAGCAGAGGGAAACACTTCGGGTATTTCTTCTTCTCAAAAGCATACCCTGTTCCACATATTTAATACTTTTATTTTGTAGCTTGCAGAAAATTAAATCTAAAATAAAACAATGCCATTTAGTATTTGCTGCCTTTCTAGTCGATCTGAGTTTGAAATCCCACACAAAGCTTAGCATTGTTACAGCGGTCTTTTCTCTCTCTATCTGACAAACTAGCTCATTAACTGCAGAAAACTCACCCCTGCAGGGCACAATTCTCTGATTTTTAAAGCTGTCTTTTCTAATATATATACACCAACAAGGGACTATAGCTACCCACAAAAATATCTCCTTTTCCTTGCTATCAAATTCCAAAGATTGCCAACGCCACTTGAAATCCTAAAAACTAATAAGTATATAAATATAAACATAGTGCCAGCATCAAAATAACCCTGCTAGTTAGAGAAAGAAGAGAGAAATTCTGGTTGGAAATGTCCTGTTCATTGGTGAACTGTGTGGGAAGTCCCAGCCTGTCCACACGTGTGACTGTTAAGTGATTCCTGGAAGTAAGATCCTTTGTTTCAGGCTTGTGGAGGCAAAGATGGTCAATGGTCTTAGCATGCCTTTCCCTCCATGCCTGGCTTCAGCCTGGGCTCATTTGGGTTCTTTCCCTCCCACCTGAGGCAAAGCACAGATGAACAGGATCAGGAGAGGAAAAATAAGATGGGCCAAGAGGTCTCAGGTCCACCACCCATGATCATATTTGTTATCAATTTTATCATTCAGGAAAGAGCCAGGAGAAAAGGATGGGGAGATTAAATGCAAATCCAAAATTTGATATCCAGAAAAATTATTTTGCTGAAACATTATAATCAAACAACATTTTAAAGTGCTTTTTTAAAACTAAGAAGAGAATGTTAAGTATTTGTTTTCCCTCTGTTAAGTACTCTGGTGCAGTCTATGCAGTCTACCCTCCACAGATCAGCTAGGAAGGAGAAACAGGGTTTCCTACAGTCTGTGTGACATGCATATGTGTGGTAGCAGGTTTTGTCATCTTATTGTTCATGCTGTACTTGTGCTCTTGCTTTATTAATTTTTCTGGCTACTTTGTTGTCAAATTCTTAGAATCTTCTAAGAAGTAGAAATCATAATTGAGAAAAAAAGCTTTCACAAGACTAGCTTACAAGCAATCCTGTAGGGCTTTTCTTAACTAGAGGTTGCTGTGAAATGGCCTAGCCATTGTGGGTGGTCTCATCCTGAGAAGGTGATCCTGCAGTATGTGGGAAAGCAGGCTGAACAAACCAGTAAGCAGCACCCCTGCATGGCCCCCGCTTTAGTTCCTGCCTCCAATTCCTACCCTGACTTTCCTGGATGATGAACTGAGACAGGGTCATGCAAGCTAAAATAAACCCTTTTTTTCCCTAAGTTGCTCATGGCCATGGCGTCTAGGACAGCGACAGAAGCCTCAGCTAGGGGTCCAGTATGGTCCCTCCAGTCTTAATACTTTTGTTACATTGAAATTGTTTAAACCACAGTGGTTATTTTTTGTTTCTTTTCTCTTACCACAGGTTTCTCTTATGTTTATATTCACTTAAAGTTGTATGGACACTTCCAACTTTAGACTTTCCACCATTTAAACTACATTTTATAATACAACATTTACACATGATGTTTTAAAATTGGATAGTTTCTTTAGGCAAATGGTTCTCAGAGTGTGTCCCCAAACTTCTTTTATGAGGCCACAATTACCCTGATACCCAAGCCACTCAAAGATGCAACAAAGAAAGAGAATTAAAGACCAATCTCCCTCATAAACATTGATGCAAAAATACTGGCAAACTGAATACAAAATATATATTAAAAAAAGTCATCCATTGTGATCAAGTATGCTTCATCCCAGAAATGCAAGGATGGTTCAACATATGAAAAACTGTGAATGTCATCCATCATATAAACAAACTGAAGGAGAAAAACCACATGACTATCTCCTTAGATGCTGAAAAAGCCTTTGACAAAGTCTAACATCCCTTTATCAAAAAAGCCCTGGAGAGAAGAGGAATACCAGAAAAATACCTAAATACAATAAAGGCGATATACAGGAAGCCAGTGGCAAACATCAAACTAAATGGAGAGAAACTCAAAGCAATCCCACTAAATTCAGGAACTAGACAAGGCTCAATTCTTTAATTCAGAGACATGCAGATCTCTGTGAGTTTGAGACCAACCTGGTCTATAGAGAAAGTTTAAAGGCAGCTAGGGCTGCACAGAGAAACCCTGTCTCCAGAAACAAACAACAAAAAGAGTTAAAGAATAGTTCTTTTCAGGCAAAAATGGTACAAGTAATAAGTACGTAATCTGCTATGTTGCGATTGAGATGGAAAGAACAGAGAGTTTAAGTCCAGTCTGGGCTACATATTAAAGCCCCAGTTTTTGTTGTTGTTGTTTTCTTTGTTTTGTTTTTTGGTTTGTTTAGTTTGTTTGTATCTAAACAAAACCTAAAATAAATAGTTCCGTTTAACGTGCTATACTGCTCAGTAAATTGACTCCATTCCTCTATTTCTTTTCTGTTGTTTTGCTTCTTTTCTTATTATATGTGTGCAAATGTATGCGTCTCTGTGTTTACTGACTTCCTTATTCTGTTTTTAGAATGAAGTCCCAATGTAATATCTGCCAAATTATTTGAGTTGTCAATTCATACTCAACAGAGAGATCTGATGACAAGCTGGATGTCTGTGAGTGAGCTTTGCCAATGAACTTTATGGTTAAAGTTATCAAACTGAGATACTGCCATTTGGAAACTCCCAGAAGTCAAATGCCTCAAAAAGGCTAACTGAGGTTGGGTTGGTGGTGAGAAAGTCTCCTAACTAAAAGCAATTCAGCTTTTGTGTCCCTTACTCAGGCACTCCATTCTGAAGGGTTCTTCAAAGGACTGTCTTTATCAGGTTTGACTTATAAAACCCACAGGATATAGTGGGGGAAAATCAGGATATACGAAGGAAAAGAGTACATTTTGCTTCTTATTTGGAACATCAACAATGGTCCTACTTCCACTATCCAGATTATTTTCAGCCTCTGCTTTCTGCTCAGTCCAACCAGCTTCTGTTCCTGCTTTTCTTGTTTCCTTCTTCAGACACTGAGCAGTCAGCCTTTTGCTTCACTATGTACCTGTCTTCAAAAGAGTTGTTGCCTTCTTTGGTCTGTGATAAACATCATCATGTTCTTGTTCTTTTGTGGCTTTTAGTTCTTATTTCCTCTTATTGACTGCTTAGCCAATGCTTGATAATTGGAAAAATACATCACTATATTTCTCTCGAACCTCATTAAATTAAAAACAAGGTAAGCTGTCTTTAGCTAAGTTTTGAAAGCCTAGGTCAGATGATTTTTGCTCTAAATTTCATATCCTTTTTGCCCTAGATTTTTAAGATGCAAAGAGACTTAAAAAATAATAAGAAAAAAATCCCCTCAAGATGCTAGCTAAAATAAGGTTTGGTCAACAGATATCAGGACTGTTAACTTTATACAGTAAAGGGGAGAAAGTATTGATTCTATCTGGAATTGAACACAGAGGATATTATCATGGGTCTACAAATGAGCTATGTCAAATGCCTTCTACAAATAGATGATAGGTAGGCAGATAGGTAGGTAGGTAGGTAGATAGATAGATAGATAGATAGATAATAGATTGTTAGACAGACCATAGATGATATATAAATAAATAATAGATGATTGATATATGGCTAGATGTTTGATAAATAGATATCAGATAATAAATAGAGAGTAGATAACGTAGGAATGATTAAAACATGGTAGATAAAAACAAACAGATAATAGTAGTGACAGATGTGATGCTTGTCTCAGATGCTTGTCTGAGTCATGTACTTGAAATGACACTACATTTCTATTCTTTGTGTGTTTACCGAGGAGTACAGTCTGGAGAGAGGACTCTTACCAGAGCCTGCTTTGAGACAAGGCTGATGCCTCTCCACTTGGTAAGAACTGTTTACATTGTAATGCCTTCAAATGTAACCCAAACAACAAAACAGGGCTGTCTTTTAAAGAAAACACTCTTCACTCCTCTTAGCTGCAATTTAGTGGCTCCTTGTGTGGTGTGACTAACAACAACAATAAATAAACAGGAACTGAAAAGGATAAAATTTCAAATGTACAACAGACATTTTTCTTCTCTTTCAATAGCTAATTTAGAACCCATAGTAAGCAGAACATGGATATAATAGGCATAGTACTTACTTCCTGATGTGCCACGGCTTAGACCTATCTGTTTATTTAATGTACTGGTTCTATATAATGCCACTTAGTATTTCACCAGTGCTTTAAGCAAATATCTGTTTTTAAGCAAAAATGGGTAGCAGCTTAGTACAAATCCTCTTAATTATGTTTACTGCTGTTCTTGATAGAAAAGGTGTGTAACTGAATCTTGTTCTGCCTGCCTGGTGATTTTGCACCCTGCCTTCTATTAGGATATTCATCACAGATATTGTGAATAAAATTATGCTTACCTCAAATCAAACAGTGCCACAATAAGAAAATTAAATTTGGCCAAAAAGTTGTATATCATATGCCTTTGCAATTCATTTTAGGAACAACAACAACAACAAAAAAACAGAAGGAGCTGTTTAGGAAAGAGAAGCAGTCATGGATATCCTTAGACCACCAAGTGAGTAGAGAAAGAAACCTGAATAGCTTCTTCTGCAGCAAAAGAGGTCATGTGATATATTAAAGGCTTTTTTCCATTTGTATTCAGAATGTCCTTTTATTCCTTTTTAGGCCATTTTTGCAAGATCCAATCTGTTAACCACAAAGTGCAAACAAGACGTCCAGAAAAGAAGATAAAATATGCATACATTAAAATGCATGAAAATCGAAGATTTTAGTTCCGTAAATGATGGGATCAGCAATGTAAACATGGGGCTTTAAGGCATCATCACTTAGCCCACGGTTATGCACACACATGCTCACAATTCAGAATTCTCCTGAGATGCTTTCCCACAGATGGAGAAACACAAGCAGCAACAGGAAACTGCTTTCAGGATGTTTTCCAGGCCTGCTACTCTACAGTCTACTAAGCAACTCCAGCAGAATGGCTGTACAGAGATCAGATCTGGTGCTCAAGATGTTGCTCAAGACCAGTGGATGTTCAAGTGACTTCTGAATGGCTTAGAAGGGGTTTGCCTAAGGAGCCTCTACATTAGATAGGAAGTTCTTGGCTGGTCAGGATCTTGCTGATAGATCACAGATGATAGATGATAGATATACAGACAGATATTTACACTGTGCTGCTTTTGAGTGTAAAACAAACAACAATAGAACCTGATTTTTGAAGGATGGGTGGATGGATAGCTAAACAGACAGACAAGTGATAGGGATAGGTAGATGATACATGATGTAAAAGTGGAAAGAGTTATTGAATAGTAATTCTACAGATAGCAGAAGTCTAGGAAGTTATGTGTGAACATAAGGGGACAGGAGGACAGAGAACCAAGGGATCTATTAGGACAGACATGAAATGAATCACAGAAGAGACCATGATGCTTCCAGAGCCAGTTTTCAATGTTCAAATTCTTGTCCAGTTTTCCTGTTTTACTTTTATTATTTATTTTTATTTTTAAATTGCAAACTGTTTGGTCTATGGCTCAGGCTTATTGCTAATTAGCTCTTCCATTTTAAATTAACCCATTTCTATTAATGGGTTAATTATTCTATGTCTAGCCACATGGCCAGTGGCTTATTGTGCTTTCACATTTTGCTTCTTGGGTGGCTGGATCGTGTCTCCCAGACTCTGCTCATCTTCTCCTGTCTCTCTGCTTGAATCTCCTACCCTGCTATAAGCTGTCTTACTATAGGCCCAAACAGCTTCTTGATTAACCAATGGTAGTGTAGTAACACATATTTACAGTGTACCAAAAGACATCCCACTGTATTCCAATCTGCCCAAGTGGCCAAATCTGCAGCCTTCTATCTCTGTTAAAATTGTTAAAAGACTAACCAAGGCTGCAACTTAGAAGATATTTAAGAATAACAACATATGTAAACTGTATATTTTAGGCTTGAGACAGAAGTTAGAGGAATGGAATACGATAGAGAATAAAGGGGAGTGAGGAAGACAAGGAGCTGGAGGAAAGGCACCAGGGTGGTAAAGAGGAAGGAAGAGGACTGTGGTAGGCTCAGTATACAAGGGAGAACACAAACGGGGGTCATGAGAATGAGGAATTTAGCGATCACCTTGGAATGTAGTAAGATCCTAATTGCTGCCCTGCACCACCTCAAGCACTGCAATCTGTCACAATGAGAATGTCTGTTGAGCAGCATCAGCTTCACTAACTTCGAGATTCTCTCACTTTTCAAGAAGCCCTTCAGAAAACAGAACAGCAGGAGCAGCAGAAGTTGTCTTCCTACTGTATTGGAATCCTAGTTCTATAGAAATAATGCATTTTCTCAATGATAAATCACTCCACACATTTAAACTCTTCATTGAAATGCCTGATTGGCAGTGGCAAGTGCCCAGAGTCAGCCTGTAATAGAAGCTTTTACTAGCTTATAACCTTGGCTTATATATTTACATATGCTGTTTTCATTTCCTTTAGATTTTAAGTTAAGTACATGAGCATGTGGATCAAAGTTCAATAGGCCAGAGGAGAGCATCAGATTCTATGGAGCTAGAGTTATAGGAAGTTGTGATTTGCTGATACAGATATGGAGAACTGAAATTCTCTTCAGGACCAGTATGCTTACTTAATTGTTGAGATCTCCTCCCCAGCCCTTATGTTTCATCTCTGAAAACAATCATCTACATCCCATTTAGGCTTTAGGCCTCAGAAAAGCCTTGTCACCCAGTGCTAACTTGGCTCTTCTGGTACAAGACTCTCAGTCTTCAGTTGGCTGGGACTCTAGACTGTACGGCATGACATGCTGCATATGAAATTATGATTCATCCAGTATTGACTGGGATTCTTAAATGTCCACTCATGATGGACCAAGTGCTATAAGAGAGCTATATAAAGGGACAAGCTGAGGTTTCCTAGCACTTACTATTTATAACTTAATATGGGAAGTATAGACAGACATAGCTATAATTAACTGATTATGCTTACATATTCATTTTCATTTCAAAAATGAACTTTTGAAATGTTTTCATGTTCAGTCTATGAGAGAAAAATTAATAGAAGTGGAGTCATTATCAGTTTCCCATGGCAGTGAATTTAAATAGCAAGTATTGAACATTTATTTAACATTTAAAGATTGTAACATGCTTATAATTTGGGAGAAAATATCTACTGTGGGAAGAGTATCGGCTAAGTTCCAAAGAACAGAATTATGGAACTAGCTCCCTAAAAACAAATGAGGGGAAGGGAATCTGTGAAGCTGATTTGTTCAGCTTCTCATGGCTTGGAAGGGCCTGGGCGAAATAGGACAGGGACTCTAACTCCAGGATTTCTCTATTACTGGGCTTCAGGTTTAAGGCCAGAGATCTAAAATGATACTCTGTGTCAGGGCATAAGATTTAGGTGGGAAGTACTGTGTTAAAAGTGTAGTCTTTGTATGGAAGACAAAACCCAAATAAACAGATATAATAATATATGTATATAAATCTTAGGTGAATAAGACTCAAACAGATCTTACATCCTCATCTTGCTACAGTGTAGACTCAGTCTTTCAATAATATATTTTACTCTCTTTGATGTCTCATCAGGGGTTTTACACAGTGGAAAACATTGGGGTGAACTTTAAGGAAACAGCCAGACTGACCAAAGGGGTTTCCATACTATATTCAACCTTTCCACCCAGCTAGATCCTGCTTATCCATTCTGAGGGTCTAGCCTTGTGAGCCTGCCCTTTTGAAAACTTTTCTCTAATTCCCTGGAACTAGCCCAGGTCCCATACTCAGTGCCCAGCCTAGTCTGTCTATCCCTGACTGCTTGATAATCAACCTCTAGGTCTCTACTGGAATCCTGGCTGCCTGCCTCTCAACCCACAGACTGTTCCAACACTACATCTAACTTCTTCACCCAGAGAGATCCTACACATCATTCTCCATGGTCTAGCCTAGTGAGTCTACCAGATACTTCCCTCAATGTGCCCTCTCCAAACTCCAGATCTACTCTGCACTATAGACTTGGATTGGGACATACATCCTACACACAAGTGTAGTCCTGTGTGTCTACCTGACTCTAACTTATACCATGTCCAAATTCTAAGTCTAATTCAAGTTGTTCATCTTATCTTCTGTTCCAAGCTGCTCTATCTAAACCAGACACAGAATAAAAGACTATCACATACCCAGATCTCATCACAAAAATACAAACAACATGATCAACCCAGCATCTCCCTTCTAAAACCTAGCAGTTCTGTAGAGAACCAATGGTAGTTACCCAGGTAAACTGAAGGGCACAGAGTTTTAAAAGAACAATTATAAACTTTAAAAATAAGTCAAGGTACTTAAAGAAAACACAAAGAAACAATTCAATAAAATTAAAGAGGAAGAATTTAAAGAGAATGAATGCCTGAGTGATGCGAAGAAAACACAGTGACAGAATGAACTAAAACAATCCAATTTTTGAAGCTGAAATTTAATAAAGATATAGAAATATTGAAGAGAACTCAAGCTTAGATAAGCATGGGACTGAAAAACTCAATACCCTAATTCTAAAACTCAGAGGAAAGCCTTCCAAGTGCAATGACTAGGACAGAGGATAGAATTTTAGTTCATCTAGATAAGGGAGAGGACCAAGATGAAACAGGCATGGAAAAGGAAACTTATTTTAAAACACAGGAAAGGTACATATAGAAAGTGTGTGACACCACACAAAGACCAAACATTCAAATTATATGTATATAGGAGAAAGAAGAATTCCAATTTAATGGCATAGACTAGATCTTAAACAAGAATGTAGAAAACAACTTTTTGAAACTAAGAAAAGACACATACAAATAAGAAGCACACAGAACACCAAAAAGACACAAGACCAGAAAGGAAAATTTCCATAGACTATCATAGTTATAACACTAAGAATATAGAATGAAGAAAGCATATTAAACACTGCAAGAGAATAAAAACCACAAATCACATGTAAAGAAAAAACTATCAAGATAACAACCAATTTCTCATTGGAAACTTTGAAAGCCAGAAGAGTCTAGAGCAATGTATTTCAAATTATAAAAGATCATGAGAGCAAACCTACATTAATATACCTAGCAAAACTATCTGACATAGTTAAAGAAGAAAGAAAAACTTCCCAAGATATATACTGCCTAAACAATTATTTCCACAAACTAAATGTACAGAAAATAAATGAAGCAATATTTTGAGCTGAAGATGGGAATGAACACACCCAAAAGACTATGAAAAAATATGAAGCCATTGTTATTAGAGCTCAAAGTATCACTGAAAACACAATCAATGGCATTAGAATAATCAACAACACAATGACAGCAATAAATACACAGTTCAAAAATAACTAAATATTAATACCCTTAATTCTTTAATCAAAAGGCTCAGGCTAGCTGAGTTGATCAAGAAACAAAAATCCACCTTTGTATTATCCACAAGACATACATCTAAGGTTTAAAGATAGTGATTACCCTAAAATAAAAGGATGGACAAAAATTCTCTCTCCAGTGGGTTCAGAAAGCAAACAGTGTCACTACCTAATATATGACAAAATACACTTTAAACTAACATTAAAAGAGGAGATAAAGAGGGATACTTTATTTTAATCAAGGGAACAGTTAACCAGGAAAACATTACTATTCTAAACTTATATGTACCAAGTTCTTGTGCTCCTAATTTCATAAAAATGTACTACTGGATTTAAAAACACACCTTAATATCAACCTATTAACAGTAGCTAATTTTAATATTCCACTTTTTCCAAAAGACAAGTCATAGAATTAAAAAAAAGCAGGAAAAAAGCAGAAAAACAATACAATTAAATAAATATATATCAAATGGTTTTAATATATATCTACAGAATACCACATTTAAACACCAAAAAATACACATTCTTTGGAGCCATACATGGATGCCTCTTTGAAACAAGCCACATCCTGAGATGTACAACAAACCGTTACAAATTCAAATATATAACTACAATGCATAGAATGCAATAAAACTTAAAATTGACAGCAAGCAAATCTTCAGTAAATGCAAAATTCATGATGTAATGGAAATTAACTCATTACTGAATGATGAATTGGTCAAAGAAGAAATCAAAAAAGAAATAAAAAATTTTATAATTAAATGAAAATAAAAACACAATACCTCTGAGATAAATTAGTTCTAAGAGGGAAATTTATAGCTCTAAGCATTCTCATTAAAAAAATTAAAAGCCTACAAGAAATCAAAATGAGCACAAATAAAAGGATTAACAATTCAGCTAAATACTTTGGAAAAACAAGAACAAGCTGCATCCACATCAAATCAGCAGTGAGGAATAAGAAAGTCAAAGTAGAAACCAATGAAATAGAAACAAAGAAAAACAATGAGGCAAGGAATCTAAGAACCGGTTCTTTGAGAAGATGAATAGGGTTGGCAGAGCTTTGGCCTAGTTTACAAGGGAGGTCCCACATTAAGAGTCAGAAATAAACAGGAAAATATTACGACAGATACCAAAATAATTCATAATATTATTGGAAGACTTTTAAAACTTGTCCATTAAGTTGGAAAACAAAAGAAATGGATGTATTTCTAGATTCAGCAAGATCATCAAAATCTAAAGAAGTCAGCAACCTAAAGAGACCCAGGACAAAAGAGGACTGACACAGTAATAAAAAGGCCTCCCAGCTAAAAAGTAAATAAAATGTCAGGGCCAGAAGAATTCACAGCAAAACTCTACCATACATTTCAAAGAAGATCTACAGCCACTCCTTAAACTATTTAAAAACTTAGAAACAGAAGACATGATCCTAAGCTCTTTTTACAAAACCAGTTACCTTCCAGTGTGATCACTGGAAAGCCTGGTAGCCAATAAAAAAGAAAACTACATGCCAATATCCCTGAAAAACATAAATTAAAAAATGCTCAATAAAATATTTACAAGGAGATTACAGACATCCATCAAAAAGACAACCTATCATGATCAGGTTGACTTCACCTCTGAAATGCAGGAATGGTTCAACATTTGCAAGCTAATAAATACAATATGGCATGTAAATAAAGACAAAGACAAAAAAATTGCATGATCATCTCAGTCATTTCAGTAAAAGCCTTTGGAAAAATCCATCGTTCCTTTACAATAAAAGTTCTAGAGAATGTAGGACTAGAGAAAATATACAACAATCTAAAAATATGAGAGACTGGCAGCCAATATCATACCAAATGGGAAAAATTTTGAAGTGAATCTTCCTCAAAACAGGAATGAAACTGAATTATAGGCTAATTGAACTCTTTTTAATGTTGTGCTTGAAGATTAGCTGGACCAATAAGACAAAAAAAGGAAATCAAAGGGATAAAAATAATGAATTAATTTATACATATGCATTATATGTGTACATGTATGTAGATCTGTACTCATGTTTGTGTGTACATGTCTCATCATAAAGGCCCAGGCAATAGGCCAATATTGGGTGTCTTCCCATTTATCTATCTATCTTTCTGTCTATCTATCTATCTATTTGTTTGTTTATTTATTTGCTGGATGACAGTCTCTCATCCAACAGGCGTCACTCAGGCAGGCTACATAGTCAGCAAGATTCAAGGATTTACCTGTCTCTGTTTCCTCCAGTGCTGGGGTGCCTGGCACATGTTATTGCACCTATAATTTTTAACATGAATACTAGAGATACGATATGATATCAGGTCCTCACACTTGTATGCAGGCATACTACCAACCAAGCCATTTTTTCACCTACAAAAATATTTTGTAATAGTGATTATAATTAAAATTTCTCATTGCATGTTTATTACATATGACATTATGCTACCTAGAAATATTCTTATGTAAGTATTTAGTGTATGTTTAAGATAAATATATTCTAGGGATTAAAAGATGACAGTTTTTCAAATAAATGAATGCTGGCTACAAAAGCAGTTAAAGAGAACATTCCCAAGCTGTGCAGTCAGTGGCATATAGGGCCAGTTCTAAGGATTGTGTTCTGAAGTTCTGAACTCTCAAATGCACATGAGAATTCAAAACACACACACACACACAAACACACACACACACACACACACACACACACACACACACCACAGCTCCTGGTCTTGTCAACTGATTGTGTAATAGACTCTTTTTTGCAAAACCTTGTGTCACAGTGTAGCTTCTGAGACTGTTGAGCCCTTGCTTGTTATGAAAAGTTTATAAGAAACTGTAATAGAATTCCAATCATGGAAATGCTATAAATAAAAATATTTTAAATGATTACTATTTCAATACTGATGGCATTCTAATTATGGCTGGGTTTCTGTGTGGTGTAAGGAAGTATGAACTTCCACATAAAATCATGGCAGTCAGTTCTCAAGAGGCAGATGGGGTGATAGGAGCTCTGAGGGGAACACAATAGCAGTATCAGGATGCTTTGGGTGGCAAAGCAAGAGCTCTGGCTTGCTTCGTCTATTTACATGTTTGAGTAGGAAATCGTGGTGAGTTTTTGATTTTGGTTGTCCAAATTCCATATTATGGTGTAAAAAGCTATTTATGAGGTCTTACATTATTTCAAAGTAACGATAAGCATAGTTTAGCAAAGTTGTAGCTCACGATGCAAGGCAAAAGTATGAACGACATCAGCCTGCCACACCACTGTCCTGGCACAGTTGATGATAATGTGTACTAGCAATGCTTTGTGAAGTCACACCTGTGAGCAGGGCTGGATCTATCTGAGAGGATCATGAAGCTATACTTAGAGGCAGGGTATAAGGTTTCAGTTTCATCGAGTAAATTTCAAGTGCAGTCAGTTCACAGGCTTGCAAGAAAGATAAAATGAGTTGACATGTTCTGAGCTCTTTGTGGTACTCTGGAAGCTCTAAGTCTTTGTTAATACTGTTGAGGTCAGGACAAAACCATATAGCATTAGGCACATTTGATTGAAAGAACCAGTTCATTCTCAGAGGTGGAACATAGCAAAATGCAACCCCATTTATTTTTAACAAATACGCCACTGTTTCCTGTATTGTGTGAATTATGCACCCATTTGTGTGAGATATTATTGACTCACACACTCTGCATTTAAGGCTGATTTCTTGACTGAAGAGTAAGTTCAGGGAATTTCCTAGAGAGTAACAAACATGAAGAAGTGACTCTGATTTCCCAACTAGGTATTCAGTTTGCAGCTGGACTCAGCTCCAGGGGGCTGGTGCTGCAGTCTGCAGAGATGGAGAGACTGCCTGCCACATTCCTAATGATTGTGTCACACCAGCAGTCTGTCAGAGACAGCACCACTTTCAGCCCTCTTCCAGTTAACACCCTGTTGTTTCTCTGTTGCTTAAACAACCACTTCCAAGTGCAAAAGATTCTCAGCCTCAAAATTCCTCTGGGCCAACCACAGCCTTGGGCATCTTATGCTAAGAAAGACCCAAAAATACTGACCAAATGATTTTATAATCCCTTATGAGGGTGAGAGTGCCTCCAATTAGACTCTGTATTAAAAATACAATACAGTAACACTTATTTAGTAGTCTTTAAATTTTTAAAAATTGCACTTTAAAATTACAATAAAAAATAAATGACAACTCTAAATTTTTTTTTCAAATGGTACCAGAATGTGTGTCACCAGAGTCATTACAAAATAGAGAAATTAATAACCAGAAAGCTCTCAGTGGCAATGTGCGTGAACAGGCCACATGTCTGTGACATTTTCCTGCATCCACTCAAACAGATGGGCCTCCAGGGCAAGCTGGCCTCGGAGGAGATGAATGAGATTCCACAGCTCTTAGCAGAGTGGCATAGCAATGGCCCAGATTCAGTTGCAGAGGCATTCTCATGGAGACAAAGCAGGACCACAAAGGTGTCTCCTCCCAGTGTCTATCAGTGCAGGCCCATCCGTTACTGAGCCCCATTCATTCTCATTAAAGCCACATTCAGTATCAGATGACACTGTTCAGGCACCCCATGGAAATCCTGAGGACCTGATCGTCCATTAACTAGGATTGATGCTGATGTGGCTGATCTGGCTAGAGAAGGATACAACAGCCCCACACTAGTCATACAAGTCAGAAAAGCGCCAGGCAGAAATCAAACATGCAGATAAAGCAGAGTCATCCATGAGCAAATGACTAAGGCCTCCTGTGCTGGCAAAGGTCACTCAAGACATTGAAATTCAATGAAGGGGCCTGTAAACTAAGGAAAAGAGGAGAGCACAGGGAACCCAGCCTGCAGAAAGGCTGGAGACTAGTGTCCCCTTTTCTATAGAACGAAGTCAGCATGGGGCTTCTTTTGCAGAAGAGCTCTGGGCAAAGCACATCTGGCACACAGGTGTGTGGCCTGGTCTTCCTACACCAGCAATCAGCAAATACTTTCCAAGAATCCTATTGTTTTTTGGGGTGGAAAACAGAAAGAATTATAGTTCCTAGATTATAATAATTAAAAAATATCGATACCAGATTCTAGCTAAAACATTATTCCTGCAGCAGATTATCTGTTTAACCCACCTAATTAATTAGCTAGCTCCTTGGTAGATCAAATGATATTAGTGGGTTAGAGTTATACTGCCACTGAAGCAGCCATTTAATTCTGGCAACTCTAAAGCAAATTATTTCATAAATGCATAGTTTATTTAATTCTGTTCGGTTCCAATTCAATTCTGTGTCCTTCTATGACCAAAGTACTGATATAGACCTGTGAGGGAACAGAGCTCAGGATAACCACAATGGAACTGGGCAAGGATGACCTGTTCCAACTATAGGCCTGCAATGCAATGCAGATGAAGTGTAGGATTGTGGGTGGGTAGGGTCCTGGTAACTGTTCAGTATAGACAGAAGACAGAGGTAATAGTGATGGAAATGTAAGTAGCCAGGTGAGAGTTTCACAATTTAATAAATGACAGTGTGAACTATGCAAATTCCATGTATGTTTACCATGTTATGTCCTGCCATTGACACGGGGATACAAAAATGAAAGACACACTCATGCCACCCTTTCCCTATCAAGTACCTCAGAGCCTTGTGGGGACAAAGAGCTCTTCAGAATGTACTCCACACTCTGATGGAAGTAGCCTCCCATTGTTAGGAGAACACAGAAGATGACCATTTAGAAAGGCTGGTTAACTGGACTGAGGCAGAATGCAGACCATCAACCCAAGAGAGCAAGAGATGAATGTGAAGAAGAAGGAGGTAAAGAAAGTAGAGTGCACATTATGATGGAGATTGGACTGTGGTCCACACAAACCCACTGGTGAGCTGCTACCTAGTTGGGATCAAAGTTTTATTGTTAGTTCTTCATGTAAAATGACCACTTGAGCTCTGCAGAGAATGGGTTGGTGGAATATACCAGATGAGCAACCATGGTGGAGTTGGTTCAGTGGGCTACTTTTGTACTCTCTGTGATGCATGAAAGGATAAGACTTAAGGAGGTGTAGACCTGGGATGGAAGGAGAGGAAAGAGCCAGTAGTAACTGTGGGACTGAGATTTTGGAAACTAGAAAGTGGTGTCCCTCATCAAGCTAGAGGGAGGAGAGGGAGCAGCAGGGACAATGGAGGTAGAGTGAGACAGTTTACAAGATGCACCTGTGCAGTTTATGAAAGGTAAATAATAGACAAGTAACACCAAAGCTTTATGTAGTTCAACATATATGGCTGCTTAAAAAGTGTGATTACGGAAGAGACTAATTTCAATTAAATAAAATAAACATGAAAAGCATGACAAAATGAAGTCCAAATGCAGAAGGCTTCAGTGTCCTGTGACTTCCCTACACTCCTCCAGATAGCTCTTTAGAGGAGTGGAATTTAGTAACTATTAGCAGGACTTGAGTCAATTTGCTTGGTTTAGTAAGTACTTACTAAGCAGTTGCTAAGTGTAAGAACATGGTTTGAGAAAGTGGGGAGTTTGACATAAAGAAGACTTGGTCTCTTTGTTCATCAGAATAGGAACCTCCCTAAGAATCAGCTCTAAGGAAGCCTGCTACCACATGATGAACAAGAAGCAGAAAAACTCATGGCTGGATTGTGGGGAGATTACCAGGAAAAAGATAAAACCTACAAAGGACCCTTAGTCATGGTCTTTCTCCAGCCAGCCTCTACCTCCTAATGGTCCAGTCACCTTGCAGTACCATCATCAGCACAGAAGCCTTTAGGGGAACTCTCCCTATCAGTAAGAAATTATTTTGTGGCCAACAAAAGATTGTAACACACACAAAACCTGCTCAAGGCGAGGAATGAGCTGAATGCAGTGGGATTTTAGAACAAGGGATAGGAGGCAGAATAAAACTGGTCCTGAGGTGTTTTTTTTTTTTTAAATTATTTAAGTTTATGCATTAGTTTTGATTTGATTTTTAACTTTTCCCATTAAAATGGCAATTTTCACCACTAAAATATTTGATGCTGCCTTCTAGTGGGTGAGTGCTTTGTTTAGCATGACTTACAAAGCACACAAACAGATAAAAAAAAAAACCAAGGTTACTGGGCCAATTGTAATTTTCCTAAGACATTACTCTATTTTCAGAATTGTACCACATTCCTCTTATTGAACAACTGGTTCCTTATGGTAATTTAGCCATGGACCATGTGATTTAAACTTTTCTTTTGAACAAATCCTCTGCCATGTATCACCAAGGAGAAGGTAATAGAAAGAATTCTGACATTAGTAATTAGCTTAGAGTTGACATTTGGTTCTAACGATATTGATTCAACATAAGTAAATATCTTTGTTTCCATTAGGGCTATTCCTCCCTCCATCTTTTAACAGATCTAGCCTTTTCAAATCCCTACAAACACATTTCGAAGTGCTTCTTTTCCTAGTAGGACAAGTAATCTTCCCAGGTCTCTCACTGTTCCTTTCCCAGCACTGAGTCTGTGCCTGGGTTTCAGTGCAGATGAAGAATATCTGCTCACTGCTGCAAAGTGAAGATACCTAACACTATAGTAAGAACCACACACAAAAACAAGCTTTAAGTTACTCATCATGTGTAATCACAGCAGTATGTTGTTATTACTGCTTTGTGAGAGCCTAATGTCCATAGTTGTTCAGTGATGGTTCCTGACTCTTATGGCTCCAGCTTCTCATGAGGCCTTTAGTAGCAACGGCAACACAAGTGGATTTGAGCCAAAGGACAGTATGCCAATAACTCAATGAAGAAAATCTCGCAGGATTAAAGATGGACTTTTGCCAGACTGATGATCATTAGTTAGCCTTTGATGATTAGGCTGATTTGGGAATTACTTGTTATGTGTAGAGGAGCGTTATTCAAGGATTCATAGTTGTGTCTGTGTTTCTATGTGTGCAACTACTATATTCTTGCTTTCAGGTCTACAGTACAACATATATCTAAACTGTCAACACATACACACACACACACACACACACACACACACACACACACACCTGTACCCTTGTTGGTTTAAATGACAAATGCTATACCAGTCACAAACTCCATCACTCCATCAATGCATAACACAAGGCCATGCTCAGTCTACGTAGAATCACTCTGTGTGTTTTTCCTCTAGGAACTTTACTCCTCCTTTCCCAGTTTGTCATGAAATCATGTGTGAAGAACACCAGCTGTCCTTGTAGACCACATACTCTCAAAGATCATGGATTTCCCAGGGAAGCATCAACAGGCTGCTGGCCTTGTGGTCCTGGTTAGCTTATGGATGCTGATGAGCACATAAGTCAAAGTGTTACTGCTCCAAGTAGCATTTTAAGTGATGTTAATTTACTCCCATAAAAGGTTAGCTGCCAGGACATATGTGTGGATTCTCAAACAAACCCATGGGGTCTTTTAAAGGTTAAATAATTTTAATACACCAAACATACTTATTACTTATATGTGTAAATTTATATAATCTATTATGTACACATAAAGATATATAGAGTTCCATGGAATAGCAAACGTACTTTCTACCCAAGGAGAGGATTTAATTATTTGCAGTTTTCTTCTCCTCACTTTTAGATTTTTAGTTCTACATACATAAAGAGAAGCTAAGCAGTAGCCACTCCCCCTCCAGCCCTTCTTCACTTTCCACAAAACAGCAACTTCTTTAGATCTGAGAAAACCCAAAGGCACCAATTACTAATCTATCATATTATTTTTAAAACAATTTAAAAACATGTGAAGCAGTTTCCCTTTGGGAAATGAAAAAATCTTTAGCCAACTTTTTCTAAAATTAGGAGACAAAGAAGTTAAAAGCCCTGGAAACCAAAATCAGAGGGAAAAAAACCCTCTCTGCTGACACCCACGTATCTAGAGAGTATTTAAACTATTTCACTTTATAAACTTCAACGGGGATATGGTTTCTGGTATCCTGGCTTATAGAATCACTTTGGAATGAATAATTCATAGACTTTTTACTAAACCTCCAGTGTAAATCAGTCAAATATAGCAACATGATATTCATGCTGAATTTTTAAGAACTTAAAACATCTAGAAGGAAACTTTTCTTTTTGAGAAAGAATGTCCTTTTCTGTCTGCTCATGTTGCTCAGGCATGTTTCATTTATAGTTTTAAAATAATTTATCAGAGGGATTTAATTAAACAATAAACCAGTGAACAGCACAGTGAAGAGAAACAACCAAAACTCCAAACTTAAGCGTTATGTTTCCTTTATTAACATAGTGTTATGAAACCACACAGACAAAGCAATCTAATAACAGACATTCTTTTGAGCCATTTTCAGAGAGCGAAAGGACATCCACTTATTGTCCCACCCATCCGATTGGTCCATATACAGCAATAAAGGTACAATAGACGGAAACAGGAAACAGCCTGGCACAGCTGTAGGATCTTATTAGCAGCTAATGGACATCTGAGAAGAACATGCATACAATGCTGAATCGTCTGTACCAATCTCCGAAGCAATTACTCTTAATTAGTGGGTTCTGTTTATAGATTCAACTTGGTGTACCCTTATGTATCAGAACGATGAAGGCAGCTGGAGAAAGCCAGGATGCCCTTAAAGGAACAGTACCATAAGATGCTGAGGGCCTTTGTTGTTAGTGGTGGTTTTGGTAAGTGAACCTAAATTTCTGTCATGGCATAAACATATCCTTTAATTAATGATTAGAGGGAAAGTAGAAAGTCTTAACCTCCAGAAGGTGAAAAGCATTCTTGCTGTTGCTCCAAGAAGATGCGATGATTATGATGGTGATGATGATTAGTAATACTAATAATGACAAAACACTGAAACCAAATAACTGCAGGATAAAAATATTCTCCTATACTATGTCTCTGAGTGTTTCCAGAAGGTTCCATCCTCCCTGCCTCCATCCAAATGCAGTGTTTGGATCCTGAGATGGAGCACCTGCATTTCTCCTCTGCCAAATTGGAAGCCAAGGGGCAAAATGGGCGGTGTGACCAGCTGTATCTCCATAAAAGAGAGAACACAAAATGCATTTTCCAGTCCAATATAGTCCAAGGGATTCTGGATTTATATACAGAGCCACAGAGCCAAGGGGCTACTTCTGTAAATGGAAAAATATTTTGTTGATGGGATCCACCTACCACTACCACACAGAACTTGCTTATGAACAAAAAGAAGACAGCCCTGTGGATAGCTGCCTACGGTTTGTGAATTATCTTGTCTCATGCACACAGCTGCCTACATGTTCTTTTTAAAGACAATCAACATGGCAATCATGCCTTCTGGGGGCTAAAAGGACCATGAGGTTGGGTTCTTTAATCATCTCTAGTCATAAGGGCAACATAGTTTTCTACTCCTTTGAAAATCAGAAGAATAATTTGCTCATATATTGGAATTCTGCTTAAAAAGACCACTATGAGCTCAGCAAGTATACTGCCCATGACTGCTCAAGATCGTCACATGCTGGAAAACCTTGGTTTCCAGATGGTGGCACTGTTTCGGAAACTTTAGAAGGTAAGTATTCACTGAAGGCTGGAGGTCACTGGGCTCATGTTACCAACTCCTTCAAGTAGTTCCTTGCTTCTTGTAGCATGAGGTGAGGAAGCCTCTCCATTTCACCTGCCACCATGTTGCTTTGCCCAAGCAAATGATACCGAGCAAACACAGACTGGGCTCTAAAACCCTGAGCCAAAGTAATAAGTTTTCCTCTTAGGTCAATTATTTTTAACTAGTGGGTCACGCTCCCCTTTGGGGTAGAATGGCCCATTCACAGGTCATTAGAAGTATCAGATATTCATAATAATATCAAAATTTCAGTTATGAAGTATAATTAAAAATAATTTTGTGGTAAGAAGTCACCACAACATGAGAAGCTGTTTAAAGGGTCGAAGCATTAGGAAGGTTGAGAATCTCTGCCTTAGGCTGTCCTCTCAGGAATATTAATAATGATGGACAAAAGCTAACATAGAAATAAAGGTTAGACTTTGTGACAGCACTGAAATACTTTTGTAAAATAATTGCTACATTTATGAACATCTATATTCTCTCTAAAAATTGCTGATCAGAAGCTTCCTTCAGCAGAGAACCAGAGGCCCAAGGACACCAGGAGAACATGCCCACAGAACCAACTAAGCAGGACTCATAGAGACTCATACAGACCGAATAGGCAAGTTTGAAGCCTGAATGGGCTTGCCCTAGGTTCTCTGCAAATATATTAGGGTTGTTAGCTTGGTGTTCTTGTGAAACTCTTGACAGTGAGAGTGGGGTGTCTCTGAGTCTTTCACCTGCTCTTGGGAACCTTTTCCTCCTATTGAGTTACCTCATCCAGCCCTGACATGAGGTTTGTGTCTAGTCTTATTCTAACTTGTTTTGGTGTGTTAGGTTGATATCATCAGGAGGCCTACTCTTTTCTGAAGGGAAATGAAGAAACAGTGGATCTGAGGGAGAGGACAGGTGTGGAGAGACTGGGAGGAGTGAGGGAGGGGACCTTCACTTGGAATGTAACGTGTAAGAGAGATAGATGGATTAGATAAATGAAACTGCTGTTCACTATTGATGGATGCACCACTGCCTCTGGTACAAAGTAGAGTGTACAATTAGATTTGCCAAGACTGTGGCCTCCTAAATGGCTCGATCAGCTTCCAGCAGTGTATCAATGTGTTAATTTGTTTTAACAACTGTACCTGCTATACCAGGGTAAGCAATGGTTTTAGTAACACACACACACACACACACACACACACACACACACACACACACCAGTTAAGAGTTGTTTTTGTCCATAAATAGCAGTACTATGGAGAGATGTGATTGTGTATATCACACAAACAGCACTGAATTGACAAGGCAGGCTAGAAAAGAACATCTTCAAAAGAGTCATCAGAGACCCATCTCCTTCCCCATGTCCTTTCTACCTTCATGAATGTGCTCCTTTTTGCCCTATGGAACAGGTCACTTGAAGCATTAAGAAATTTATCTCAAGTCACAGAGCTGGCAATTGGCAAACTAGGCCTGAATGCACGCAGTCTGATCTTGATCTGGCCCCTATACCTTGCATATGACTTTTATGATAAGGTTAAAAAATGCAATTTCTATATTGTGGCAAGTGGGGACAGGCTGAGAACAAGAGGTGTTCCACTTGCCCTTCTGAGTATGTAGCATGAAATATGGCATTGACACTGGGAAGGAAGAGCCTCATCTTTTCAGAAAGTTGCAAAAACACACGAGAGTTCAACTCTACAATCTTTGTCTTTTTGGAAATTCACAATGTTCAATGTGACTAAGTACATAAATACTCCAGCCTGAGGCTCACTCAATTCCTCCCTGCACACACACACACACACACACACACACACACAAGAGATTATAAATCTTAAACCCTTAGTTTGTTCCTGATATATTCAATATGTTCCCAGTTTTCCTAGGGTCAGCAGGTTAGACAGTTTGTTGGTAAAGATTACAGATATTATTTGGGAATCAGTGATATTCATGACTCTGTGTCAAGGAAACAGTGAGGCAATTGGAATGGAAGATCATGGGTCCATTAAACAGAGAAACAGGGATCATGTGGTGGCGGCTAAGACAAGAATAGCAGTTTTATTATCAATATTTTGCTTTACAGGGAACCAATAAAGGAATTGAAACACATAAACTTTGTGCTGAGATAACAAGTCCACAGAAGGGTCTGGCAGGGCCTCTGAAGTATCTGCAGGTGACAGTGAAGTCCACCTTATTACAATGTGAAAACAAGAACCTCACAGATCCATGCCTCTGCACTCCACAGGCTAGACATCCCATGGACCAGCCAGATTCCTGTACTGGTTTTATTTATCATTCATAAGTCTGTAGAGCCTTAAGAGCTACACTTGGCCACAGGCTCCTCCTGGCTGGGGGCTACACCCTGGTCACACAAGGGATAATGTACACAAGGGATTTCAAATACAGGAGCACTGTACGCTGTTGGTGGTATTACCCAATAATGGGCGAGCTTAGGCAGATCTGTCCATGTTAGTGTCAGCACAGATAAATCCAGTAAGCACTGGGCACCATATGCCAGGTGTCCTGACATTATTTTAGGACTACACTGTAGCTTTTCCCTTCAAATCACCTTCACACTGCTCTGTTCCTCAGAAGTTTAGGACAGTCTCAGGCATCTCCTCACTTTAGAATGGCGATCCCGTCTCCTCTGGGTATTCATTCAATTTGCTTGTCTTCTTATAAAATTGGTATCCCAGAACTCATGTTACTCTGCAAGAACATACAAGCCTTTAGGCTACAAATCTTGCATCCATCTCTGTTCAACCATTTTTGGTGAATGTGTGAACTAATGTAATGGACAAGTGACCCTTCCTGGGTGAAGAGAAAAGCAAATTAGTCCTACAAAAAACAAGACAAAACCACAAAGTATTCCTAGGCTCTCAGTTCTGATCTCACTATGAGCATTGCTAGGAAAGGAAATGAGCATGGAGACAAGCCAGCTGAGTTACTGATAGTGTTCATGTCTCCTTGGTGTCAGGCCCTCTACATGCATTACTTTATATAGCTGCAGTAGCACTACTGCGTATCGATTAGGAAACTAGGAGCCAATATTATACTACATGCTTAAAGTCACATCATTTTAAAGACTAAGGCAGTATTCCTTGGTCTACTCTGAAACACACACACACACACACACACACACACACACACACACACCCCAATATGTTACATAGCATCATATGTTTGCCAAGATCCTGGATCCTCAGAAACAAGGGTACCACAGAAAAAAGTTAAAGATCCAGAGAGGCTAGTGAAGAGTTCCAGGTATTCATGAATTAGTAGAAATTCCCAGTGAGAGTGGTAACTCTCACTCAATTATATGCACGTGCATGTGTGTGTGTGTGTGTGTGTGTGTGTGTGTGTGTGTGTGTGTGTGTGTGTAGCACACATGTGGGCAGATTCCTACTCAACTCTGGTGAACCTTGATAATAAAATTAAAGCTGCTGTGTTGGGTACTTCTCTGTTGCTTTAATTAAACACTATGACCAATGAAACTGAAGAAAGGGTTTATTTTACATTACGGTTCTAGAAGGATGAGTCTAGATCATCACTGTGGGAAAAGCATGTCAGAAGGCAGGCATGGTATAGCTGAGAGTATCTCATCTCAAACCACAAACAACAAGCAGAGAAAACAAAATTGGAATGATGTAAATCTTAAAGGCTATTCCCAGTGATGTATTTTTTCTAGCATGACCATGCTCGACGGCCAGTAGCCAGGACCAAGCATCCAGACGCTCTAGATCATGAGAGACATTTCCTCCAAACCACCACACTAGGTCCCATGAAATAACAATTTAACTGATACTAGACTGGTTTCAGAATCATCTAAAAGGGCAGACAAATAGTTTCTAGCTGGAATTTGTATAGTAAATCCAGCTGTCACGTGCCTCACCAATTCCTCTTGTTCTTTATCTTCCATGGCCAGGCCAGCACTAGGGCTACTCCTTTCCATTTGCTTCAGTGAGCTAACAGCTGTTAAGTGATGACCTTGGAGAGACTGGGCTGTGAGTTGATTGGAAAATGCAGACTCTTGAAGAGTCAAGCAAAGACCTCAGGGGTGGAGATGCTCTACCTGCTCTCAGTGGGTATTTTCAGTAGTTACACTCACAACCAGTGTCCCTCATTAAATATTCAGCTTTTCACCTGTCTGTGTGGTCTGAAATGTAGACTGTCCCCATAGATTGCTGTGTCCCTAGTTGGTAGTCTGTTTTGGAATGCTTTGGGACCATGGGGTAAAGAGTCTAGATGAACAATGGATACAAGTCTCTAGATGCAGGCCTTTGAAGATGATACCCACTTCTGGATCCAGACCAAGCCTCTCTAGCCATTATGACTTCTCTGCCATGGAGATGTGTATCCCCCATCAGCTGTTTCTGTTAGGTGTTCTGTCCCAGTGATGAGAAAATAACCAACTGTACCCTAACAGGAATTCCATAGGTTCCAGTCATTGAAATGACAGTTTTAAAAATTAAAATAAATCCTAGACAGGCAAGGTATCTCAATGGGCAAAGCAATGACCCTGAGAACATGACTGGGAAGATGGGAAGCCTGCCAGCCAGCTAGCCTGATATACACAGTGGCTGACAACAGGAGATCCCATCTCAAGCAAGGTGGAAGACTAGAACCAATATTTGAAGTTGTCCTCCGACAGGTGCTGTAGCAAAATGTGTACTCACTTTCCTTCCCCATCTCACACATACCAGTACTTAAAGAGAAACGAGCCTTGTGCTATGCTGCCTACTTTTTAAAGGTCTAATCTAAAGGCAGATGTATATTACCTTGGAAACAGTGGAGTTGATGTGCCAGATTGAAGACCTTTTAATCTTTTCACCACTGAATAAGCTATATTCATCATGCTCTAAACTCTCACCTACTTCAGACTGTCAATCACAAGAGTCCAGTGACTGACAGTTGGCCAAAGGCTACCTCAAACTGCCCAATCACCAATTCTTAAGAAAGTGAGTTATAGATTCTGGTTGACATCCGGTATGACAACCTCAAGTGAGTCTACTGCTGGATCCCCATACAGCTAGCATTCCCACCTGAAGTGAGACCAGCACTGGATCCCCATACAGCCAGCATGCAGACCTGGAGTGAGCCAACTAGATATTCTTACACATCCAGCATGTTGTCCTTGAGTAAACTCACTGGTATATCCTTACACATCTGCTTGCTGAATTCAGAGAGTAGCTGGAGATATATTTTTCATTGCCAATAATCTTGGAGAAAAGAAATTCCTTTCCAACGGGTCCCTCATCTTTCAGGTATGAGTTATATCCCCTAGCACTTTGACCCTCTTTGTCTCTTTGAAGTAGGGTCTCATGTAGCTGAAGCTAGTCTTGAGATTGCTACCTACAGAGAATGATCTTGCACTTGCAATTCCTCTGCCTCTACCTCTCAGTAACTGGCTAACAGATACGTACTACACCCCTAATATTTTACTTATCTTTAAAAGAACCATATTTTGAGCTATAAGATAGCTCAGTAGGTAAAGCCAACTCCTGCCAAGCCTGTTGACCTGAAGTCAATTCCTGGAACACACATTGTGGAAGAAATGACACAGCTGTCCTCTGATTTCCACTGCCATACCATGCCACATATACCCATAAATAACAAACAAACAAACAAACAAATAAATAAATAATGTGAAAATTAACTAACCATGTGTATGTAGGATCATAATAATAAAATTTTAAATATCAAAATCCTATTAATTATTAGTTAATTTAGACAAGCCAAAGGTGAAAATAATTTTGTTTATATGTAGTGTCAAATAGGAAAATTGTCTATTCAGATACAATAAGTTATACAGCTAACAAATCATATTAAGCAACAATGTTCAGCTTCATCTCATTTTCTTCCCTTAGAAACAAAATGCTTTCTAATAACCACTCATATCCAGCTTTGTCAAGAACTAGAATTCACATAACTAGCTACAATGGTAACTGTAAAGAATAGGGCACACAAGTTGACCACCACTGTTCTGTATTAACCATCACACCTTAGAACAATCCAGAGATAGACTGAAGATAACTGTGTTCAATCTAGAAACCAACAAAGCTTTTCTTTGTCATTTATTTTTATGGCTTAATCTGTTGTCTGTTTTAAAGAATATACTGTAGCCTACATGCAGGAAACAAACCCCTCACTTTCTGTCATTTCTTCATGGATGTAACTTCTTTCATCTTTGCACAGTTGTAATTTGAGTATTAACCACAAGTTTCCAATACAGCTTGACTTTTGGGCCAAACCAGATGTTGGAGAATTGCCTTGAAAGGAAGCCTGTAACTCCCTGATGACTGGAATTCCCAATAACCCAGAGGTTCATCATCTGAAGTCAAAACAAAGCCTCCTTGACTTGTTCTGCTTGTTTTTTATCCCTATAGGGCCTGCCACAGACCCCTGGATGAGATCTCCAGTTAGATCTTAGGCAAAGAGGAGGTTTTGAGTCTCTTTTACCTCTGGGAAGCCAGTGACTGTCTTTCAAAAGAAGTCTCCTAGTTTCTCTGCCTAGTTAGGGTTGGGGGCTGTGGACAGGTCACAGGGGATGGGAAGAGAGGCTGTGGACAAGACTCCCTTTTACACAGCTAAGTATAAGGAATAAAGTATTGAGAGGTCTTGGGACTCTTGCACTAAGGTATGAATTTCCATTGTAAATATAAAACCACATTCTAATAATTATGACTTTAAAATATCTAAAACACTTCAAACTTGAGTCCTTACAAGGAAAGGTTTTCTATTGAAACCAAAACTCTTTCCTTTCCTTCAAATTTCACCATGACAATTTCCTTGGAATATTTTTGAAAAATCACTATAAATATATCAAACCCACAAGATAAATAATGTATTATTTCTGCATTCTAACATTACTGACTTTTAAATCTAAGAACAAGGGGACCAAAATCATACCCTTTACTGAAGTTTTGCCTAACTGATAAGTGGAACACACATCCTGTAACACCACAATACATCGTATGTGAGAATTGAGAGATTATAGGCATTGGAACAGCTTTAACTTTTTCTTTAATTTTGAATTCTTAGAGATTGTTTTCCTTGGCTCCATAAAGCTATTTTTTTTAAAGCCTAACTTAGCCACAATAAGAAATCTTTTGAAGTAGAAGAAATATTTGGAGCAAATAATTGGCCTCAGTGACTGGCCTGAGAAATGGCCAGAGATCACTGCACCATTATCTGAGAGCACAGTCTGAACAGCTGAGAGAGGACAAAGCTTCAGATCTATCTGCTGCTCCTGGCTTCACATCTCTGTCTTCCTTAGCAACTGAGATAAAGTCAACTCTTTGACTTTTGTATTTCTTATAAATCTCGTTCGTATTTAATACCACTAACAATCTTGGCCCAATGCTTCAAACAGAGGAGGCTGTACTTCCAATCAAGAGGACTGCTGGATTCATACATCTCTCTCCCTGTCCCCACACTCACCACATGCGTTAGTACGGAGATCTACTTCAACCACATGGTTTTACTTTTCTTGTTACTATGACATAATATCCAACAAATCAACTTCAGAAAGGAAGGCTTTATTTTGGCTAATAGTTGAAGGGTAAAGTCCACCATGGTAGGGAAGACATGGTGACAGGAGCATGAGGCAGCTCTGGCCACATTTCATTAACAGTCATGAAGCTGAGAGAGAGATGGCTGCTAGTCATCAGCTACCCTGAACCTTTTATTCCATTTCTATATCTCAGCACATGGAATGGTACTGTCCACATTCAGAATGGGTTTTCCTCCTAATAGAAAATGAGAACACCCTCTTAGAAATGCCCTGAGAAGTGTTTCTTAGATAGTCCAAACACATTCACTTTGACAACACAGACTCATTATCACATATGCCTAGTGTTTGATCTTCCTTCCCAGAATATCACATACTAATATGTTGGGAAGTTTTGTTTTCTTTGTTTTTGCTTGTTTTAAAAAAAGAACTCGGACCTTTGTGCATGCTAGGCCAGTGCTCTACCCAGGAGCTACAGCCAAAACTGACCTCGTAAGTGAAGGATATGGCACAGGTATTCCTGAGCTTTCTGCTGGTTTTTCTACCATGAACTTCTGTGGTCATTTCAATCACTGTATTGTAGCAATAGATCAGATATATTTTCATGTATGTAGTAGTCTTATCATGAAAATCTTACCATGTATAAAAGAAAAAATATAACATATCTATTCTTTTATGTTTACAAAAATATAAAAATAGATGGTTTAATTAAAGTAAAACCCAAAGCTTTTATAGCAAACCATAAACACAGAGAAGGGGGACTGTCACTTGCATTTCTGTACTAATATTTCTTATTGTATATATAATAAACAAACAAACAGCAAAATGAGCTATCCACTTTTGTTCTAGTCCTGGCTTTTGCTAAGTATTCATTATGCAGTATAGCTTGCACACATTATCTTCCATAAACATTCATCAAACATTTCAGTAAAGCTTCAAGTCAGGATTTTTGCCTGTCAAGGGTTTGTTCTTTTCTCCTGACGTTATGAGAAACATAAGGACTGATATTTTTTTTTAAAGTGTGGGTATGTGTGTGTGTGTCCCCATACCAAGGTGTGTACAGAGGTCAGTCAGAGGACAGCTTACAATTGCTGGTTGTCCCCTTCCACGATGCTTGTCCCAGGGATGGCACTCAGGTTGTCAAGCTTGATGCTAAGTACCTTTCTATGCTGAGACAGCTCACCAGTCCTAAACATCTGTTTTAGAAAACTTTCAATGGCTTGGGAGACAATTCAGTGGACTTAGCAATAGGGTTCTTCTGGAACAGTTGTGAGAGGCTCTGGGTTCAGTTCTCAGTACCAGAAAAAAAAAATGTACTTTACTTTTTAAAGCCATTTTTAAAAAGCTAATTCAAGCTTTTTCTTGATAAACGAGCCTCATCTTTAGTCACAGTGCTAAGGCATGGCACAGCTCTTCAAATGTGGCCTCAGTTGAGTTTCCCTTTGTGAGAGTGATTTGGTCGACTCTGTCCTCATGACCAGCAGTTGACTTTTTCTGTTTTATTCCATCTTTGTGTTTTATACCTTCCAAGGTGCATGATAGTACAGCACTTGCTTTTAAAATGTATGTTTTCATCTCCCTCCATTTAGCTCCATCTTCCCAGTTGACATCCGCTTGTTTGTGGCTTGCTGGCTGTCTTATTGTTCACATAGTCAGCTTGTTTCTGGCTTGCTGGCTGTCTTATTGTTCACATAGTCATTTGTGTGAGAGTCTCAGAGAGCTTCAACCTGTCTCTGTGAGAACATCAACTTGGCACCACCAGAATCTTAGCAGCATGTAGTGCCCTGTGTGCCATGTGAGGTTTCTTTAAATTTTCCATGGAAAGACGAAGGTCTGTTTTTTCTAAGAATTAAATAAGGTGTTTCTATAATTTTTATAATTCCCTCAGAAATGGAAGGAGGGGAAGGAAAAAGAAGAGAAGGAGGAGGAGACAGTGATGACTTCCTTATCACCTGTCCATGCAGTAGGGTACTTATGTATAATAAAAATAAATAAAACAAAATATGAGTTCCCTATTATACAATGGTATTAAATCTCTCAACAGCAAACATGGCTGGTGGTTACTTTATCAGATGGAGTAGTTTATTTCATGATCGCAGAACATTTGTGGAACATTGCACATGAGTTGATTCAAGAAAGCATGTTTCCAGGCCTATCAAAGTCAGACTGGAAGAGAAGAGCAGGAAAGAAGGGAAGGCAGAGAAAATGTGAGGAAGAGGGAGGGCGGGGAAAGACAGACAATGGTCTCCAAAGGATGTCTGGTAAGCCTATTCTAAATTTTTGTTAAAGCTTGAATTAGTGAGACAATGAAACAGAATCTGCTATTGTTAGCAGAGCAGCTGGCTTAGCTGGGGAGCTGTAGGCTGGAAAGCAGATGGAGGTGGCCCTCCCTGCTGTCCCTTGTGTGTGGAGTCCAGGTAGAGGTGGCCTTCACTGCTCTGCCCACTGTATAGCACAGCCCAGAGGGAGGGGCCCACACTGCTTCTGACTACTACACTTAGGAGCTTTGGAATTCCTGACCAGATAAGAAGCGCCAGCTGTTCCAACCCTCCCAAGTCCACTTCACACTTCCTTCCTTGGCTTCAAAAGCCTTTCCCTTGTTGCCTTATCTCTCTTTCTCTTTAACCGGAATAGTTTTGCCAAGTGCTAGTTACCAGGAAGAGTTGGCTAACAAAACACTACATGGCTAGATACTCACTCCTATGCTTTCCAAGCAGACAGTAAACATGAGAAATTAGATTGACAAGTGCCATGGGATGGGAATGCTTTCTTAAGTCACCACGGCTAATGTCTCCTTTTTCTTTTTAAACAAAAACAGCTATCCAGGAAATCTCAGTTTTTGTTTACCTTCAGTGAGGACCTCTATATTTAATTAGCATTGCAGCTGTGTCAACACCCTTATGATATTTTATAGAAATTTTTCTTCAATATTTTAGAGCAGGGTGAATAATATTTTCAGAAGTTCTTCATCCCTCCTGGAGTCACAGCCTCCCCCTCCATCAACCCTTCCCTTCTCCTTGTGCGTGCGTCCTCCTTCCTTCCTCTCCTCAGCTTAATGACACACTGCTTTCCTCCATCAGTGCTCATCAATGTTTCTACTGGGCAGAATATGGGTGTGTACAAGTGTGTGTGTTTGTGTGTGTAGAAAAAGTAGTTATGTGTAAATATAGAAATATAAAAATATAAAATTACTTAAAATTGTGTGTCTATGTTGTATATGTGTTGTGTGTGTGTGAGTGAAAGAGGGAGGGAGGGAGAGAGAGAGAGAGAGAGAGAGAGAGAGAACAACTGTTAGTGTCAATTTCAGGTATAGTCCACCTTGATTTTTTTTAGACAACGTTCTTCACTGGCCTGTGACTCACTGACTTGGGCAAGTGCCTGGTAGAAAGTCCCTAGGGTTTAGCTGCCTACACTTTCACTGCAGCCAGATTTTACACATACACACATGCACACACACACACACACACACACACACACACACACAGTACTACTACTCTTTGCCATTTTACATGGGTTTTGGGGTCTTCACACTTGACCAGTAAGCACTTTATTAATGGAGTCATTTTCGAGAATCTAAGTTTTTTTCTTAAAAAATTACTTTATTTTAAATTAAAATATAATATCATCCCCCTCCTCATAACCCCTTTTATCTCTCACTATGCTCTCTCAAATCCATGATATCTTTTTCTTAATTATAACTGTTACACACATATACACACAACCACACACACATGTACCACCCGCATGCACATACTTATGAATAAACATATCAACACAGCTCTCTTTGCTTCAAGTGAAGAAGACAGTGAACAACATTGATTCCAAACTACATAATTGGTCCTTAATGCTTTGGTTTATATTCCTGTAATCCCAGGAGTGTGGAGATGGGACTGTCATTGCATTAATGTGTAGCTCAGCTGGACGGTGGGTATCAGAGGCTTGAGAAAAGCCCCGGCTAAAGTAGCAGAACAATCTCCAAAGACACACAGCACACTCATCTTTGTGGAGACAGCAGATGACGTCCTGGGCAGCAATCTGTATTCTCAGTAGGAAAGAAGTTGAGAAGATCCTTGCTCTTCATGTGGGGACAGTTAGAAACCCCTGAGCCAATGTATTTCACCTTCCTTCTTCTGTCTTCATATATTGATGAAGAATATTTGAGGTCTCAAAGAACTCTTGCAATATTAAACATTCAAGATGATCAGAAAGCATTGTACCATTTTCCTGCCAGTATTTCAGATTTCTTATTGGCACACAAACAAATATTTTATCTTGCAGGGATACTTTTCTTTACCTAATGTAGTACCAGAATATAGACTCAAACATCAGTCACACAAAGCAGGAATAAGTGTTTGGGTTTCTAAACAATGTGTGAAATTTCTTTTTACTTTTATTACATTGTTTTAGTGAAGAATTGACTGCGAGTGTCAGCATCTAGATGATGACTGGATGCAAAGTACAATAAATATTCTTGTGCATGATGCCATCACACTGAAGAGTCCTTGGTGTTGATACCACCACTACCACATGGATTAAGATGGGGAGACTGCAGAAGTACACGAAATCTCTTTACTTAATTGTCTTGCACAGTCTAAAAGGTCCTACCTAATTCCATGGTTGGGAGGTTCAAATACTGTGATACTCTTGAAATGCAAAGCAGCAGAATCCTATACCAGTGTACAACAGTGTAACACTGGAACAGCTGTCAGTGTCATTACTAATGAATTTGACCATGGAAACCAACACCTTAGCTTAGAAAGGAACTGCTATGTGGGCTCAGGCAGAAGCTGAAAGGAGACTGAATCTTCCTGGAGTCTGGCCTTGTGCCACATCACAGCCTTTTCCACTTAGGTTTTGAAAATTGCACATCAGTATTTTGTAATGTGGCAAGAACTGTCACAACACTGTGGTGTCTCAGGCACACAGTATCTCTTCAGAGCTCTTTTCTAGTCTTCCTGTCCCCAATCTAGCCTCTCCCTAGCCTCACTTTTCTTAATGACCCACTTGATTTCCTAGTCTTTTTTTTTTAAGACCCCACACTCTCCTTTGGCTTTACTTGTTTTAAATGTATCTCATGCTAGAAATGGTGAGATGCTTCCTAGCTTGGCATTTTGTTTCTCTTAATTTTGGGAAGACAGTGGAAACAGGAGGGGCTGAGTTACTGATCTTGGCACTGCTTCTCAAATTAAAATTACAAAGCATTCTGGTACTTGTCTCCACATCCCCTGGCCAGCATAGAAAATGGTTTCATGCTCCTTAATATTTTTCTATAATAAATAGGATCCATCGTAGACTTTTGATTCCTGAAATCTAAAACCCTAACAAATATATTTTCTTAGCAGAAGAGGAACTTAGAAAAAATTACACAGTATGCCAGACGGGCTAGAGCAACTCATCTGCTATGTGGAAGCTAATTAGACATGCAACATAAACACTGCCATGATGAAATGTACAGAAAAGGCATTTCACAAACAATGAGACAATAAAATGTTACATCTGATCAAAAATGTTTAAAAGGACACAAGGCTTGCCAAGATTATTTTCTAAAGCCCATTATTTTTAGCGGAATATCTGCAGAGAACCAAGTCACTGAAGAATTGACTTTCAGAGTGAACCCTTGGGCTAAGCAGCTTCAAGAGGAGCCCCAGCAGACAGGCTTGCAAAGACTTGTTGCCTGTGGCTTTAAACCTGTGAGCTTTACTCAGATTTGTCCCTAGTGAGTAGGGCCTTTGCATAATTGTAGGTTTGAATTTCTGGGCATGCCTTGTTCATCACTGACCTTCCCTTCTTGCTTGCTTTTCAGAAGACAAAGATGTTGATTTCAAGTAAAATAATTACATTTTCTGTATTTGAAATCCTCCAAAAAAGAAAGAAAAAAAAAGAATGGAAGGAAGACAGGCAAGCAGACAGACCGACAAACAGAAAGAAGAAAAAGAAATGATAATAACAGAGAGTTGGATGAACTTTGCCAAGTCCTTTGGGATATGCTGATAGCTAGAAAAGCAGAGAGGACTGACAGGCCATTGTATTAAATGTTCAGATCAAACCGTTTCTGTTTAAGTGTGGGCCTGTGGAGGAGACAAGATGAAGTTCCTCTCAGCTGAGCGATGTGGGAATGTCTTTCTGTATGCTGTAAAATAAAGGGACTGTTTTGGCCTATGGCAGGCATCTTAGAAGTTGGCAGAAAAATCAAAGCATAGATCGGGGAAGGAGGGCGGAGTCAGACAGAGACACCATCCAGCCACCTAAGAATCAACATATAAAGTAACACAGGTGAGTCACAGGCCATGTGGCAAGACAGAATAATGGAAATTATTCCATTATTAAGATGCAGGAGCTAGCTATCAATATATCTGAGCCATAGGCCAATCACCATGAAATTAATGTAAGTGTCTGTGTTTTTTTGGGACTTGGGATGGTTGGTCCAGATAAACAACAGTGGGCAGGTCTGAACTGTGAGACTAGTCTGAGCCAGAAACGCCTTACCATAGTGATGTGCTGCACATTCTTTCTGTGCAGGGAAGAAAAACCTATCTTTGTGTTTACATTGGGTTCCAAATATACATGGAGCATAACAGGAGGCATAACCCAGGTCAGGGAGGCTCAGAGAAATGATGCAGGGAGGCTGACAAGGACAAGGAGAAACACAAGGCAGGACATTGTTAATCTAAGCTCACTTTATAAGACCCAGCAGCACATATTCATTTTTGTTGATAAAGTTCAAAGAAGCAGCAAATTCTTCACATAATAGAATGTGAAGAATTATAAAAGTCAGTCACATAATGCAACACACATTCAAACCATGGTCAGGTGAGGAATCCTGTAAAGACCATACAATGTGGGTTTCTGTTCAGTGGGACTTTCAAAGATTGATCAGGTTTAGCGGGTTTTCTGGGGTGGGGTGGGATAGGGTGAGGGGAGGGTGTGGCAAACAGAAAATCCATGAACTGGGCTGCTGCAGGAGTAATAACCTGGTCTCCTATCTGCACACAGCCAAGCATGCTCTGTCAACCCAGACAGAAGAACATTACTGCTTACCTTTCCAAAGGGAAGTGAACAATCTTAATGGACCTTCAGCAGAAGTTTCGTGTTGAGAACTTCAAGCTGACTTGCTGGGTCCAAGGGTTCAGTGATGGCTGCACAGGGCTCAGTGAAAGATGCCATGCTGAGGGGAGCTCTGGAGGCTGAAGCATTCATGGCCTATTTTTAGCCAGCAGAAAAATATTTCTAAGTAATCTCCAATGACCTTCTTCTTCCATCCCTGAGGGTCTAGAACTAATGCCCAGACACTGGCAGACAATGAGGACATCATTCAGAAAACAAGCAAACCCGGCCAGCTGCCAAGCAGGTGCTGGCTTGTTAGTATTTGTTTCTTTTAATGAATCTTTCTAAAATTTGTTATTAATTAATAGTACTAATTCATTCACCTAGCAAACATATATTCTATATCAACTGTGATAGGGGCTTGACATCATCTGGTCTGCATGCTTACAGACAGTAAAATCTTTTGTAGTCTGCATTTTGGACAAGTTGAAAGCTTAGTGAATCCATTTAAAGCCAAAGCCAGGATCACTGAATCTATATAGTCTTGAGGTAATTACTTTAACAAAATTGAACCAATGTTATCTAATTCTAAATATGTTTCTTATGTATTTTACTCCAAGAATTGTTTGAAATTGATGGATACTTAAAAAACCTGAAAGCACTTCTTTTTTTTTTCTACAAATAAAGCAAAAAATCAAAACCTACCTCAAGTTACTCAAGGGCGAGGGATAGAGGTTTAGTGGTAGAATACTTGCTTAGGCCCTGGGTTTAATTCCCAGCCCTGTAAAAGCTGGTAAGTCAACAGAAAATTTTATATATATATGTATCAGAGATCAAAAATATTCATCATTGTCAATACACTTCCAGATAAAAATTTTGGAATGGAAATATTCACAAACAGGAAGTGTGGCCACCAGAGTAGGATGACAATCATTCCATCACTGACTTGTCCTCTGCTTCAGCGATCTGTCCCTCACAAAGGACACAGCAACAAGAAATATACCTTGTGCCAGGATCAGAGAGAAAATTAACAAATAAAACATTCTAAGGTAGTGGTTTTAGAATAAGGCAAGCATTGAAAATGTGTTTCTCACTAGAACATTATATATTGTACCTTCTCATGCTACTATGTCTTCTTATTTTGCTTTTTTAATTATTATTGTTATTAGTTATTTGTGTGTGGGAGTATGAGTATGGGTATGCATGTGACATAACAAAAGTTTGCAGATCTGAGGTAGCACTGGGTGCTGGTCCTCCCCTTCCACTGTGGGTCCCAGGAATGGCACTTATGTAGGGAGGATTTGAACCCACTGAACCATCTCTCTAGCACTCTCTACATTTCTTAATATTTTTCTGTTATGCAGTTTCCTCTCCATGGTAGGTATATGATATCTTCCCTTTTAGCCTCCACTTAACTAATACTCCCATGAGAGCAAATACACACTAACAAGGCCACACACTAGAGTTTATTTAAGAGAGGAGTCCCAGGTGGATAAGAAACAGAGGAGCGAGAAAGAAGTCAGGGGACAGAGAAGAAAAGGGCCAGAACACATGCTCACAGTTGCTTTTAAGGGAATGGGTGTGCAAGGGTATGTGTCATGGGTCCAGGGAGGCACTCCCATAGGCAGTGCCACAGGGTTTTGTAGCCACGCCCAGGGGCGTGCCTCAGTACAAGTTGCATCCCACCTGGGCCAGAGTTGGGCCAGCTATGTGGAATGCCAGGAATCCTTACACTCCCCTTTGCAGATTTTAATCTACTACCTACCTCACATTCCATGTAAAACTATGTCTCCTGAGTTTGTGCTTCTAAGAACCATTCACATAGAAAATTTGCATCTGATTTGATTAACTACATGGACTGCAAAATAAAACCTGATTCTACAATGGTAAAGGAACAATATATTGTCATAAATAAAAATATGGATATCTGTTTCTCCCTCCCTCCCTCTTCCCCTCCCTCCCTCTCCCACCCTATTATGTTGCTAGGTTAGTACATGGAATACATTATTTATTTTTCTGTGGTACAGAGGATTTAACCCAGGGCTTTGCACAAACTAGGCAAGCAGTCCACGGCTCCAGCCTCAATGACATGCTTTATTTACTTATTTATTGTACTGAAGATTAAACCTAAAGTCTTATGCATGATAAATAAGCACTCCCCCCTTCAGCTCTAGTCCCTTGAAATAGAAAATTTTTAAATCTCTCAAGAAATTCTTGCTTCCACAGATAATAAATTGAGATGACTTGGGAGATCCCAAATGGATGGTCATTTGTAGTACCCAATGCAGACTCAACTACTGTAATCATTTTTGCTCGTTGGTCATGGATTCAGGCAGTAAGACATTGTAGTAAGAATGTCAAATCAGGGATCCAACACCCAAGCCAACCAGAGCACTTCAACTATAGGTTAGGCCTAGGCCCAGCTCTGGCTGCAAAAAAGCATTCAAAACACTGTCTTTCTCCACAGCAGGTCTCCACTCAGCAGGCATCTGAGCTAGGACATTAGCCCATAGCAAAACCTTCTTTAAAAGCATTTCCTACATACCAACTAGGTTAAAAAAAAATCAAAAACATCATTTAGGTTTCTTGAAATAAAAGTTAATGATGTTAGTAAAACTCAACAAAGGAAGAAAAGTTAACAAAAATGAAACCATTAAATTATACACAGTAATTTCTGTCTCTGTCTACCTAGAACATGAGAAAAGATAATGTGTCCCACTGAGCACTGCAGATACCATGCTCCCTCCCTGCCTCCTCTGTGTTCTCCTGTCACTTTCCCCTTTCCAGGCATTGAGCCTTCCTGGACCTCTGTCTAGTATAGCACTGGGGAGGCAGAAAATACGCGAGGAAGCAAAAATGTAGGGAAGGTGATGGGGCCAATGATGAAGTGAAGTGAGCAGGAAGCACAGAGAGAAGACAGGTGTGTTGAGCTAACAAGGTCCTTCCCTAGTGCCCCAGGTCAGAAAGAACCTGGATCATAAGCTTTTCTCTTTCCCACAGGGCAGAACACTACTGCAAAGCTCAGAACTGGACTCTGGTCTGGTACAGTCAATGATTTAGGATAAGTGGGCAAGGCCAAGCCAATAGACATGGAGAGAAGGTGAAGAAACACATTAGGGTTGGGGTTTATTCTGAGAATCAGGAAGCTACTATACATCTTTATCAGTCACTACAATTGTATTTATCATCCTCAAAGATCACCTATGGCTGCTGTAGGACAAGAACAGTGGCAGGAAAGGAGTTAATTTGTCTTTGAACCTAAGGAGAAGAAATGATGGCTCTTGCCACACAGGATGTGATGGATTCAAAGATGTGGCTGATAGAACTTGCCAAGGAATTGGTTAAGTCATCAAATGACAAAACATATTATGGGAACTAGTTGGACATTCAGCTACAGAGACAGGATTAGATGATTATAGAGTGGCCCAACTTCTAGTCTAACTCTTTGATATAATTATCTACCTGTAATCCCTGCCACCAGGGACCCAGGATTCTCCATAATGGGCTGCACTACCTCAAACTATGAGACAAAAGAAATTTTTTCTCTCTGACATAAATTCTCTTAGCTATTGTGCCACAACAAAGTAAGTGATGCAATAATGTCTCTCTGAAGAGTCTGATTTTTCTATTGCTAATCCCTGTGAACTTTAGTCAAATAAAGCTTGCACTAAGAACATGGAAAGGCCCTGGCAAGTTCTCCAAAAGGAGAGATAGTATGTGAGAGATAGTAAGTGAGAGATAGTACGGGTACACAAAGGGAACAGCAATGCAGGCTCCCCTAAGGCTTCACTACCTAAGGCCAGCTTTATAGACATGTGCAGAAACAGCTGCTTGGAGAGTCAACCTCTGCTTTGTTCAAGTGCACACTGAGTTCTGAATGGCAATGGGGCTGAGAGACTGTCTCCTGATTCAAGATCACAACCTTGTTTTAAGAAGCATGCAGGATTGCTATGCTCACTTAGTAGAAGTGAGCTGTAAGAAACAGAGGATTAGCAATACAACCCCCTCAGATAGAATCCCAGGCTGATCTTTCATGAGCTCACTTCAAACCATTGCTTTTCCAGATCTCTTCCTTGCCCTTTCCATCACTGTAGTTAGGAGAAGTCACCTGCAGGGACCTGGTGAGCAGGCTCCAGGGGCTTGTGAAAAACATTGCTCTCTAATAATATTTTAAAAGAACTGTTGCTTTCATCCATTATAGAGGTCACAGCAATTTCCCTTTTGATGCCTGAACATTTTATGATATTTTAATAAAAAATAGGCAAAGGAGCCAGCACTTCAGTTAATCACACTGATAAAAGAAGCAAAAATTATAATAAAATATCTGTGTATTCATCACTATTTTTCACAGTCAGAGAATTTATTGTGAGTAGGGGAATTTTGTAGAACTCTAATATATGGAATTATTTAAATATAAGGGTACCTCACTGGCAAGTCTATATTCCCCAAATCTGGGTTTCCTTTCTGGAGATGGGCTTAAAAGTTGAACACAAAACCACTGGTGCAGGATCAAACCAAGGTGTTTCCAGGACAGTCCTGCTGGAATCAACACAATGGCATCCACTGAAAGGCTGTTCCTCAAAGATGCAGGAATAAAGGTGTATTCAGTTCAATTAAGTATTTATAGAACACCTATACTGCTTAGATACTTTCCTGAAGTATATTTATACTGAGCTACTGAAAGTTGCTGATTGAGAAATTTTCATTTTGATCACTTCTGTGATAAATGAAAGTCACAACTATGAAGCATCACCAGTGGAGTTTTAAATTAACAAATAATTTTAAAATAATAAATGTCATCCTCACACGTTAAACTCATAGACTTAACAAAAGTGCATGTGTGCAGTATATTTTTCCTATGAAATAGTGATTTTCCTACGAATAGTGATTTTTCAGACCAATTTTTTTACATTTAAGTGGTCTATTAAATAGTTATAGAATAAAAGAATATGCTCTCAATCATAAACTTTCATCTAGGCCAGACATAGTGCTGCAAGCCTTTAATCAAGAGTCAGAACTCTTTCAGTTCAAGGCCAACCTGTTCTACATGGTCAGTTCCAGTACAGACACAATTACATGACTACATAGAGAGACCCTTTCTCAAAAAAAATGTTTATCAATGACCAAATTCTACACAAAATACATTATGTAGGCAAATTACAGTCAAAATTCCAATTGATGTTTTAATTAAAATTCTTTTTGTTTGCTTGTTTTTTTGAGACAGGGTTTCTCTGTGTAGCCCTGGCTGCTGTTAGGAACTCACTCTTTACACCAGGCAGAGATCCTCTTGTCTTTACCTCCTGATTACTAAGAATAAAAGTGTGTGCCTCTACTGTCCTAATTAATATTTTTAAACTGGCATATGCAGTAAGAAGATTCATTGTGGCATTTTAAAACAAGATTAGTTTCTGTGGACTCTCTTTGCAGTTTCATTATGAGACAGCTGTGCCAAGGATGCTGATGCACTTCCATGAAGAGAGCCAACAAGGAAGAGTATGGGCAACATGAACAAAGACCGAAGAAATCAGTTAACACTTCTATGGGCACAGACCACATAGCTGAGGGGAAGACAGTATTAACAGGCTCACAGAGAGTATGGCAGAGATAATTGAGGGGGGATTTAAAAAAAACAATAAACTTCGAGAACAATTTTATTTCCAAAAGGGAATTCTCTAATTATCCATTATCTATTAGACTGGTAAGGAGTATAAAGAGGGATTATCTTGAGTTACTCATAAAACTTCTAATATAGGATCAAATACCTTTTCTTTTAAGTAGGCATCTTCATTATAGAAATAACATAAGTCATCAAAGACAGGCAAGTAGAGAAATGACGGCCCCAGCCATAAATACTGACATTAGCAGAGACACTGCTGGTGGTAACTATGTGTAGGGCCCTGCATGACCTTCTCCTGCACTCTGAGCCATGAGGCAAAGCCTGTGGTTGCTGGATTACATTCTGTGCTCAATACCCAGTTACAGTAAGTTTCTGGCTTCCCCTGTGGGAGTTAGAAGAGAAAGTTTAAGTTGTTTACCCCAAGTCAGTAATTTTCCAGCCACCAGGGGAATTTCCACTGTGTTCTGCCCCAGGTATTTAAGTCTGACCCGGAGTCTCAATAAACACCATTCTCTTTGCATGAGTGACCCAAGACTCTTGTGTCTTTAATCTTCAGGCCCATGCTGACTTGCCTATAACCCAGGTAGCACAGGGCCTACAACTATGGACAAGGAAGCTAGTTTTCTACACATCATACAAACATTTTTCCCAGCCTTCCCTTCTGGCTGAGACTTGATTGCACAGTTTGAAGAAATTCACTTTTAGTGTGTTTGATATTTCATTGTATTCAGGTTTCATGATTGAGATTATTTTGCCAAACAAAATACAAGAAATTACTTGGTATTGACTTTCTAGTAAATTCTAGAGAAATCTACAGGAAGTAAGTTCTCTGTCATAGATTTAAATCAATATTAACCTTCAAAACTAAATCAACAAGCCAAGTTTAGAAGTACACACTTGTGATTCCAGTATTTGGGAGGCTGAGGAAGAAGGACTGGGAATTGGCAGCCAGTCTAAGCTACATAATGAGACTCTTCTCTAACCAGACAACCAGACAACCAACCAACAACGGCAACAGCAAAACTCAAATCATCATTAGAGATAGAATATGAGAGAGATGAATTAAAAAAAAATCAAGATGATATGACTGAGTGGATGAAGCTAGAAATACTAAGACCTACAAAAGTTAAAAGAACCAAAGTGTGCTGTGTGCATGTGTGAAAATGTGGGTGGGGTTGTGAATGAAGAGCCCCAAGGCAATAGTAGGGAATGCACAAAGAAGCGCTTTTGTAGAAGAGTGCCAGCCACTGCCTTCAAGATGCTGGGCTTTGCACTCTCATACTTCCTTTTCCTACGTTTCAGTCAGAGCATGTACATATACTAGGCAGTTCCTATCATGTGCACTGCACATGGACATACTCCAGAGAAGCAGCACACGATCTGTCTCAGTCATGACAGTTTTCAATTTATATCATGACACCTCCTACAAAGAAGCATCTAGTGATTCCAGTAACATAGTGGTGTTTAAGATCTCTTATTCTGTAAGTATGGAATAGTGAAATTTAAGTAGCATTTTGAATACATCTGAATGTAACTCAACACCACCATGTCCTATTCAACACTCAATTTCACATAATGTTTGTTTTTTAAAATCACAGCCATTGCTTTAAAAAGCCCTGACGACGTCACTGAAAGAAAAGCAGCATGCTATCTGGCATTGAAACTTATCTACCTTTTCGGTAGTAAGGACTTCTTAGTTCCAACAATTAGCATCCTAACTATTACAGGACTAAAACCCCTGGACAGCATTCAAAGCAGCAAGGGAATGGCACACTGACCAGAAGCACATTGCTCCTCTTTTCAGGAGAGAATTCAAATGGGCAAGGATGGAATGTGGAGGAGAGCAGGAAGCACCCCCTCCGGGATACTGTCTTCCAAGGAGCTTGTTGATGTTCCCAGTGGCCTTTGAATACCCCTACTGTCCCTTTATCAAGTGATAATTCTGAAATATTCAGTAGATAAATCCTGAAAGAAATGAGTAGGAATTCAATAAACATAAGTTATGTAAATATCCTATTTATGAGTTCAGTGTGTCCTGAACACCTAATATGGCCAAGTCACAGAATATTAAAATGAACGTAAATCCTCCAGTGCTGTTATACATATAATACTTTTACTTTGCAAATTAGTATTAGGAAAGCCAAATCCATATTTCCCACACCAGCCATACACTATCTTCAACACCTCTCTTGACAGAGAGCAAAGGACTGGTATGCCTAACCATTCTTCTTAGGGGCTACATTCACTGTCCATATACTTTGTCATACTGGGTGGTTCTTGCTTCAGTTAGATGTCATCCTTCACTTTTTAAATGTCAACGTTAAATCAAAGGACCTAATATTTAAAACAATTTAAACATGTGTGTGAAGTCACTACATAGAAGTTTACTCCTTCACGTGGTCCACTTCCTGGCCTGTCTCATGGCTGACATTTGTGAGATGGGTGGATTGTGAAGTTCTGCTATGATGAGCAGCAGTCACCACTCTATAGGCAAGAACCTCCTATGGTCCCTTCAGCACTGCTGTGCTTAGCCCTCCTAACAAACTCTCGGAGGGAATGTGCCTATTGTCAGACTCTGTTAGCAGTGAAAGAATCCATGGCAGAAGAAGAATACACTAAATTTAATCAGAGAAGCCGTGACCCAAACCTAAGAAACCTAATTTTCAAGCTCCTCCCACTACCTCTGGCCTCGCTCAGTGGCTCCTACCATAAGAGCACAGAGAAGCATCCAGCACCTTGCTCCAGGAAGTTTGAAGCAAAGGTACTGCTGACAGTGTAGTCCCAGCACTATCACACTACAATAAAACTGCTTTCTAGAACTACCCATATTCTTATCCTGCTAAAAAGATAATAAAGATTTACAGCTCCTAGGCTCCAACAACTGGGGTGCTGGTGAAAATTTGATGGAAACTTTAAAAAACTGCATTCTGATTTTTAGCCTATTCTGGGATGATACTGTACAGGGCCATGTTCTCTGGATGCTCTATTTATTGAGATTTTTATTTTTTATGACCAAAGTGGGTATTTGGTTATGACTGCCTTAAAATTCTTCTGAAATAAAGATTAAAGTTGTTCCTTAAAATAGGGAACTCTGGGATCTCCATTTCCCATCTGTCTGTATTATAATGGACCTGAAATTACTTTCCAGGGGGTACACCAGTTCACCTGGGACTACTCCTATGGCTCATTGCTAAGCAAAGTCAGACATCCTTCTACTGAGACATATCTTGCTGTTAAACACCACAGCTTCCATGAGACAAGCTTAATTCCACCCCAGCTTGGCCAGAAATGCACAAGGCTTAGTTTGCCCTGACAACACCGAACAGCTGGCTTCCATGTACAAATCCTCTGGCTCTTCGCTGATCCAGAAAAGTCTTTCTGAGAGGCACATACCTATGGAGGAGTCTCTCCTAAAGCTATGGATATCCCTCATGCCAGCTGGTCTTTCTTCTTTTGGACTCTAAAACATGCCAGGAATGTGTGTACATCCACGAACATACACAAGACATGAAAAGGTCCTCCAGGCTTCGTCTGGGAGCAAAGGCAGAGGACAGCGAAGTGACTAATCTGGACCACTTCAGGTCACATTTGATGAAAACACTCCCTTTTCCTCACAGAATTGATTTCCAGTCAATGCTGTCTGGCTCAGTGCCCTGGTCCTCGATGAGGAATGGGACAGAAAGCGGCAGAGGAAGGTTATCACTGCGTTTATGATGAGGATGTTGTTCTTGACACTGGAAAGCATCCCTTCTAGAAAACCTTATTGGAGAAATTTCTCTTTGGTCTCAATATCAGGCAGAATGGAGCCTCTCCAAGCAATTGGTTTTGTCTCACTTATGAACACCATGAATCACATTTGCCTTACCCTGGGCTTCTGAAAAGCACAGTGTCAGATGTGTGGCCTTTCCAGTAAAGGAGGCTGGATTCATCCCACCCCTGACCCCATCTCACCTTTCAAACACAGATTTTGATGTTCTCCATCGATTGATTTTATTTTCCTTTGTTACAATAAATAAATTGTTACTGGTGTACTTCAAGTAAGATTTTTCTAACAGATAAAAATCTAAATCAATAACTAGTATCTTTGATGCTTTTTTTCCCAGAGGGCTATTTTAACAATCTCTTTACTGCCCCTAAGATCTCTAAAATCATCCTTGGCTTTCTTCTCCTTCTTATGACTGTAGCTGACTATATTTCAAAATCAAGCATCTGCATTTTAACTGCCTCTGTCCCAGCTCCAGTCACTAAACTTTCTTTCCTGGGCCACTGCAATGGCTTACTTGGTTTCAGGCTGTCTAATCATCCCATACCTGTTCTTCAACTCTCCATTATGCTTAATATTCTACAATGGCTTGCCTTCATCCTTATTGTCTATATTCCATAGCAGACAATACAAGACCCTAGAAAATCTAGAACAAGCCCTCCATGACCTAGTCAGTGTAATGTCAAGAAGAAACCTTCTTAAGCCATTTGTTTATCTTGTTCTTCTGGCATTAGGTATTCTTACTCGACATTTTCAACTAACTTTTCCTCACTCAATCCTCAGTTTAAATGTTCCTTATGGAGCAGAATTTTCTGACCTTGTATTATTTGGTACAGTTTCCTCTAACATGCCACCAGTAACTGTTCTTACCTGGAAGAAGACATTGCGGCATTTGTTCATAGTTACTGTACTTCTTGTCACAGGATAGAAAAGGAGATGTATATGCTATGTCTTTATTTAGCTTTACACCCCGAGTTAAGCACAATGCATGGTGTATTATAGACACTTAGTAACTATTGGCCCACTGATTAATAAATGAAGTAGGTCTGCATCCAAACCACAGAAAAGAAAGGCAATTGAAAGTTTCTGATGTACACAGCTTCAGTAGACTCAGAATTGCTAACAAACAAACAAACAAACAAACAAACCACAAGTTTGAAGTTGTTATTCCTTGTTTTCCTGTAAAAGTGATTATATTACCTTAATCCCTTTTCATATTTTACTATTTCAATTTTAATATAGGGAAAAATTCTTATGTCATTCATTTCTAGTCTAGTGCTCTCTTAGGCTTTCCTGCATCACATGGGATCATTCATTAATATAAGATAAAGTAAATATTCATCTTCTTTTTAAGCAATTCTGATTAATTTATATTGATTCACTGGTTGCCTGTCTAGCAAAGTATCTGAAGGTGGCACTTAAGCTGCACAGCCAGTGGCAGGCACTACTTCTTCTCTTTAACCAATGCTGGAATATGGCACTGGGATGACTCCAAGCATTTCAAAATTTTCTTTAAATTAGGAGTTATCCAATGGGTGTTATGATACTCGCCTTTAATATCAGCATTCTGGGGGCAAGAGCAGATGGATATCTGTGAGTATGAAACTAGCATGGTCTACATAGTGAGTGCTGGGTCAACCAGGGCTGCATACAAAAACCATGTCTCAAAAAACAAACAAACAAAAATGTTAACTTCTTTATGCATATTGTGAGGCAGACACTATCACAGATCTCCCTCTGGTGTGGTATGAGTGCAGGGTAGACAGAGGTTGGAGGAGCTGGGCTGTGACTTTATTTTCACTATTTTCTGATTTTCAACTTTCACTTCTTCATAAATTCTAATAAGATATTCTTATTTGATATGATTAAGGCTCACTTAACTTTTGACTTTCTGAAAAACAGAACAAATGAGTGTGATTGCTATTTCTACCAACACACACACACACACACACACACACACACACACACACACACACACCTACGGCCATTTTCAACCTAAGGAGGGTGGCTTTTAAAGAGGATAACTATTTAGAAATTATCCATTACATTGCAAATGGAGAAGCAATTCTACCCACTAGAGAATTCCCCTTCTCAGACTTCACTGGACATCTCTTTAGCTTCTATAAAACACTTTGTTCTTTGAAACTCAGACCCGTGTCCAGAGTAAAATCTGAGGTGAGCAAATTCCAGCTCCTGGGCCGCCCATTAGGAGAATCCCTCTTTGGGGCTGGGTCACACCCAAGGTTCTGATCTCACACTCTTGCTAGCAGGCAGGCCCTAGGCTTTAGCTGGGAGGGGCCTTCCTCAGAGACCCCTAACAGAAGGGACCTCCCATGGTGGGGCCTAGCCTTCAGGGTGAACTGACTCATCATAGACAATCAGGGTACTTTCAAAATGCAGAACCATGTCCAGAGCGGTGTCAGAGATCGACCAGACCCCTTGCCCAGAGCAGACAGCAGACACAAACTCCCTCTAGCTACAACTGACTAGGAACTTAACTAAGTGTGAACCACTGAAGCCATGGGCAGACACCAGTGCAAGAATACATATAACAATATAAAGAAGAAACTAGTGGTTCTGCAACACCAAGACCCAAACAGAGCAATGAAGAGGAAACAGAAGAAAACAGCAGCAAAAATACCTTTAAGAAGATTATATAAGCTTTAAAAGAGGATATAAAAAATTCCCTTAAAGAAATAGAAGAAAGTACAAACAAAAAATTGGAAGAGATGAACAAATCCTTGAAAGAAAGCAAAGAAAACCAAGAAAAGGAAAATCAAAAAATGAAAGAAGCATCCCAGGAACTAAAAATTGAAATAGAAGCAATAAAAAGGCACAACATGAGGCAAAGGTAGAAATAGAAAATGTGAAGAAAAGAGCTGGAACTACAAATACCATCATGACCAACAGAATCCAAGAGATGGAAGAGAGAATCTCTGGAGTGGAAGACTCAGTAGTCACCTCAAACTTAAAGAGAGACTCAGGCTCAGAGTAAAAGGTTGGAAAAAGATTTTCCAATCAAATGCCCCTAAGAAACAAGCTGGGGTTGACATCCTAATATACAACAAAGTAGACTTCAAACTAAAATTCTTCAAAAGAGACCAAAATGAACATTACTTATTCATCTCAGGAAAAATGATCAAGATGAGATTTCAATCCTGAATATTTATGCCCCTAATATAAGGGCACCTATCTAAGTAAAAGGAACACTACCTCAAATCCCACATCAGTTCTCACACCCTAATAGTGGGAGACTTTAGTACCCCACTTTCACCCCTGGATATGTCTACAGAGAAATAAGGAGTCTAACAGTGGGTATGATGCAAAAGATTTTAAAAGATATTTAGAAACTTCCACCCAAATGCAAAGGAATATACATATTTCTCAGCACTACATGGATCTTTCTCTAAAACTGACCACATAATTGGTCACAAAGCAAATATCAGTGGATACAAAAAAATGGAAATAATCTCTTGTATCATGTCAGGCCACCATGGCCTAAAGTTAGATATCAACATCAAAAATCACAGAAAGCCTACCAACTCATTGAAACTAAACATCACTCAACTGAACCACCTTTGGGTCAAGGAAGAAATTAAGAAATCAAAGTCTTCCTAGAATTTAATAAAAATAAATCCACAACATACTCAAACTTAAGGGACACAATGAAATCAGTCTTAAGAGGAAAATTCATAGCGCTAGACGCCTATATGAAAAAACCTAGAGAAATCCCACACCAGAGAACTAACAGCTCAGCTGAAAGCCTTAGAACAATTAGAAGCAAACTCACCTAGAAGGAGTAGACGGCAGGAAATAATCAAACTTAGAGCTGAAATCTATACAATTGAAACAAAAAGAACAATACCAAGAAACAATGAATAAAAGAATTGGTTCTTTGAGAAAGTCAACAATATAGATAAATCCTTATCCAAACTAACAAAAAAGCAGAGAGAGAGAATATCCAAATCAACAAAATCAGAAATGAAAAGAGGGAAATGACAACAGACCCCCAGGAAATCCAGAGAATTATCAGATTATACTTTGAAAATTTATACTCCACAAAAATGAAAAACATAGAAGAAATTTTGGACAGGTACCATTTACCAAAATTAAATCAAGATGCAGTTAAATACTTAAACAGACCTATAACTCTAAAGGAAATTGAAGCTGTCATTAAAAGCCTCCCAAGTAAAAAAAGCCCAGGTCCAGATTGTTTCAGTGCAGAATTCTACTAGACATTCAAAGAACTACTACCAATACTCCTCAAACTGTTTAATACAGTAGAAACTGAAGGAATATTGCCAAACATTTTTCATGAGGCCACAATTACCTTAATACCCAAGCCACTCAAAGACGTAACAAAGAAGGAGAATTACAGACCAATTTCCCTCATGAATATTGATGCAAAAATTCTCAACAAAATTCTGGCAAACCGTATACAACAATATATAAAAAATACTATCCACCATGATCAAGTAGGCTTCATCCCAGAAATGCAGGGATGGTTCAACCGTAAATGTCATCCATCATATAAACAGATTGAAGGAAAAAAACCCACATGTTTATATCCTTAGATGCTGAAAAGCCCTTTGACAAAATCTGACACCCCTTTATGATAAAATTCGTGGAAAGATCAGCAATACAGGGAAAATACTTAAATATAATAAAGGCAATTTATAAGAAGCCTACAGCAAACATCAAACTAAATGGAGAAATATTCAAAGTAATCTCACTAAAGTCAGGAACTAGACAAGGCTGTCCTCTCTCTGTTCAATATAGTTCTTGAAGTTTAAGCTAAAGCAATAAGAGAATGAAAGAGATTAAGGGGATACAAATTGGAAAAGAAGTGAAACTATCTCTATTTGCAGATGATATGATTGTATACATAAGTGATCCACAACATTCTTCCAAGGAACTGCTCCGGCTGATAAACACCTTCAGCAATGTAGCAGGATACAAAATTAACTTAAAGAAATCAGTAGCCCTTCTATACACTAAAGATAGAATAGCTGAAAAAGAAATAAAGGAAACATTACCCTTCATAATAGCTGCAAATAGTATTAAATACCTTGGAGTATCTATACCCAGAGAAGTAACAGATCTATTTGACTAAAACTTTAAATCACTCAAGAAAGAAATTGAAGAGGATATCAGAAAATGGAAGATCTCCCATGTTCCTGGATATGTAGGATCAACATAGTAAAAATGACAATTTTACCAAGCAATCTACAGATTCAATGCAATTCCCATCAAAATCTCAACACAATTTTTTCAGACCTTGAAAGAACAATACTCAGTTTCATTTGGAATAACAGAAAAGCCAGGATTGCCAAAATAATTTTGTTCAACCAAAGAAGCTCAGGAGGCATCACCATCCCCGAATTCAAGTTATACTATAGAGCTACAGTAATAAAAACAGCCTGGTACTGGCATATAAACAGACTTGTGCTTCAAGGGAATCAAATTGAAGATCCTGACATTAATCCAAAAACCTGTGAACACCTGACTTTTTGACAAAGAGGCCAAAAATATTTAATGGAAAAAAGATAGTATCTTCAACAAACGGTGTTGGCATAACTGGATTTTACTGTGTAGAAAAATGCAAATAGATCCAAACCTATCACCCTGCACAAAACTAAAATCCAAGTGGATCAAATACCTCAACATAAACCCAGACACACTGAACTTGATAGAAAAGAAAGTGGGGAATACTCCCCAACACACTGGCACAGGCGACCACTTCCTAAATATAACACCAGTGGCACAGACACTAAGAACAACAATCAATAAGTGGGATCTCCTGAAACTGAGAATCTTCTGTAAAGCCAAGGACACAGACAATAAGACAAAATGACATTTTTCAGAATGGGAAAAGATTTGCACCAACCCTACAAGTGACAGAGGACTAATCTCTAAAATATGTAGAGAACTCAAGAAACTAGAGCCCAAAACCTTGAATAACCCAGTCAAATAATGGGGTTCAGAACTAAAAAGGGAATTCTCAGCAGAAGAATTACAAGTGTCTGAAGGCACTTGAAAAGGTGCTCAACATCTTTAGCCATCAGAGAAATGTCAATCTAAATGACTTTGAGATACCACTTTACATATGTCAGAATGGCTAAGATTAAAGACACAGATGATAGCCTACTCTGGAGAGGTTGCGAAGCAAGGGGAACACTCCTCCATTGTTGGTGAGAGTGTAAGCTTGCTCATCCACTTTGGAATGCAGTATGGTGGTTTCTCAGAAAACTGGGAATCAATCTCCTCAAGGATCCAGCAATACCACTTCTAGGTGTATACCCTAAAGATGCACATTCATACTCCATATGCATTAGCTCAACTATGTTCATAGCAGCATTTTTTTGTAATAGTAGGAACCTGGAAACCACCTAGTTGCCCCTCAACTGAAGAATGGATTAACATCTACACAATGGAGTACTACTCAGCAGTAAGAAAAAAAATGATATCTAAAATTTGCAGGCAAATGGATGGACTTGGAGAATATCCTCCTGAGCAAGGTATCACAAACCCAGAAAGATAAGCAGTGAGTACTCATTAGTGGACTTTAAACAAAAACCAAAGCATGTCCAAACTGCAAAACACAACCACTGAACAGCTTGGGATCTGAAGCACCTTGGACTGGCAACTTGGAACCCATTCCCTCCAGAGGAACTCCTGACCCAGTCTTGATGTTGGGATGAGGAAAGCAGGTTTGCCTGGAGTGGATGCTGAACTAAGCTACTTTGAGACCTTGGGACCTCCTGCCCTTGCTAGGGAAAGATAAGGATATAGGGACAAGAGAGAGTGACTGGGAGGGAAGGGAGGGGGAAGGAAGTTTGAACATGGGAATACATGGATAAAAAAATGAGAATTTATTCATAATAAAAAAGGGAAAAAACACTCTGTGTTCTTCTATATAAAATTCTGCTTTTTGTAGTCCGGTGAGTGTGAGCCAACATACTGAGTTGTGTGAACGAGACACCATGGGCACTGAGAATGAGATGCATGGTGCTGAGGGTAGAGAACAGCACTTGGAAAGTCTCACTGTGGGGGCGAATCTCCAGGCTTCATTTTAGACAGAAAAAGAATAGGATATTATCTTTAAAACCCTAAAATGAGAAACCACTGGGCACAAGAGAGATGCTGATTTCCAAACACAAGTTCAGTTCAGATAAGTGGCCACTGTTTATACTTTCGCATACACAACCGATTATCTACTTCTTTCTAACGAGTGTATTTTAGAGACTTTAAAAAGTCATTAACAGTAAAGCACACTATTTTTATGTCCTACTAAAAACCAGAAAGCACTGTCAATTACACCGTGATGCAATGCTTTTTTCCAACTCTCTTTTAATTTTATACTTCTTAAAACAGCTCTTTTAGCACTCCTCTTTACCCACCAAAAACAAAACATAAGCAAATTACATTGCTTAAGGCACTCCTAAAACTTCTTTATTCTTAGAGCCCAACAGTTTTTCTTCCTCCCTCACTAAGTCTTCAGTAAATTGTTCTTTCACACAATATCATTCTCTGTGACTTAAGAGTCTCTTTCATTTTTCTCCCTCTCTGTCCCTCCCCAACTCAGCCATCCCATTCCCTCCTGTTCCCTTCCCATCCACCCTTACCTCCTACCTCCTATGTCCCATTTTACGCAGGAGATCTTATCCATACCCACCTCCCAGTCCAGCTGAAGAGAGAGAGGAAGGATTATATGAGCATAGAGGTCAAGTTCATGGTGAGAAAACCTACAGAGACAGCTGACCTGAGCTACTGGGAGTTCACTGACTCTGGACTGACAGCTGGGGAACCTGCATGGGACTGAACTAGACCCTCTGAATGTGGATGACATATGTATGGCATGAGTAGTTTGTGAATCTTCTGGCAGTGGATTATTCCTAGTGCATGAACTGGCTTTTTGGAGCCCAAGGTATCCCTAAAGAGGGATACCTTTCTCAGGCTTGATACTGGGGGCAGAAGCTTGGTCCTGCTTCAGCTGGATATGGCAGACAGTATCAATTCTCCCAGAAGTTCTTACCATCTCTGAGGAGTGGATAGGGATGGTAGAAGCTGTGGGGGGTGGTTATGGGGTACCTGGGAAAAGGGGAGGGAGAACAGTGGTTGGTACATCTATAGAAAAAAACCTTTCTGTTTAACTGTCTCTAGTGCTGTTTCTAAGCTACAAACTCTCATTGGCTAGCATGCATGCTATTGCTTTCTGGATGTTATGTGAAGACCTCCTCAGAAGGGGTTTAGAGATTTGACCTTCCCTTCTCTGGTGATACTTGCCAGCAAGCATTCATTCAACTGGAATCAAGTGCCACACACATGTAAATATGACAGTTTTGTTCTGGCTGCTTCCCATAGCATTTGCAAAATGCTGTAAGTTGTAAACTGGACCATGATTTCAGCTGGAGCAAACTGGATGTCTTTGGTGGAGTTGGATTTACCTTTGAATCAGTAAGAAACAGCTAATGCTTCTAGAGCAGAGAAAAATTACAAGAAAAGACCACTTTGAGAGTTGGGGAGATGCCTTTGCTCATGAATCCTTGCTGACCAAGCATGGGGACCTGGGTATAGTTACCCAACACCCACATAAATGGGCTTGCTAGCTGGAGTCTGTAACCTCAATAGTGAGCAAGAGTGAGGTGTTAAAGTGAGGCAGGAGTGGAGGCCAGAGCAGCCCCTAAGCTCCTTGGCCAGGCCATCCTAACCAAAGGAGAGAATTCCGGTTCAGGGAGAAATCTAAGAAAAATCAGGTAGAGAACAACATTGGCATCTGGCTTTTATGCATACAGAGTCACACCCCTACAAAAACAAAGAGAGAGAGAGAGAGAGAGAGAGAGAGAGAGAGAGAGAGAGAGAGAGAGAGAGAGAGAGCTAATTAATTAATTAACTAGAAAGGGTATTTCTTCTCCTAAAAATATATTCAAACTTATGGATGTTTTTAAAGCATTATTCAATCAGTTAAAACTCTCAATATCTTGCGAGAGGAACAGCTGAGCAGTATGATCATGAGTTAAAAAATCAGCCATTCCTACTGCCTCAACTGACACATGACCTTTCCTTGTTAATAAAAATAAGATTAACAATGGGCTACTTGTAAGAGGCAGGTCTAAAGAACAGACCTCCCTGCCCCACAGCTATACAGGCTGGAGGAATAGAAAAGACTTGAACACAGATTTCTCCTGGGTACCATTGCCTTAGATGGCCACCACTCCTCCTTACAATAATGCAGAGAATGCAATATTAGTTCAGCTGTAACTCCCAAGAAACAAACTAACATTAAGTGGGTATTAGAGTTGACAAAATACTGTGTGTGTGGCTTAGGCTTAGAATCTCTCCATCCTTGAGGTTAACTCCAGGACTAACAGAGACACAGAGGCAGCCTCCCTGTCTTGACATGTGTGTTTTCTGGGTTCTGGCTCCTCAGTGGCCAGGGTACCATTTGTACAGCCACCTTTCATGTTCTGCATGGGGTCCTTTCTTTCCACCATGGCTATGGCCTGTTGCTAGGGAACATTTGGAAACTACATTTCCCATCTCCTTTTCATTCAAGATCCCTTCTTCTCCCAGTATCCACACCTCATGGCAGTCTGTAGAACTATGGCCAGCAATAGAGTAGCTGGTGAGTGAGTGGTTAGCTTTGGCCCTCTGTGAAGATGAGCAGAACTGGTCAGAATATAAAGTATCAGGTGACAGCTATCAGGAAGATTTACAGAACAAACATGCCAAGTTATTCTCTTCCTACATCATCTTTCTTTTAAGCCTTATACTTGGAAGAATATTTTATTTCCCAAATAAGTGAACTATCAGGGCCAGCTCGACTGTAGGTGCATGCTAGGTACAGAGGGCCACTCTCCTGAGTGCTGCAGTTCATGAGTGGCAGGGCAACTCACCAACATGCGGTTTTCACTATAACAGAAGCTTGCATTAGCATTCATTTAGAATAATGTGGTGATATATTATATATTTAATGAAAAAAGTTTTATATATCAGAGTGCAGAGCCACTCACAGATCCAAGATGTGAAGATCATTCCAGAGGAATCTCTGTGAGCTCCAGGCCTAACAGAACCAGGTGGTGGTGGCACACAACTTAAATCCTAGCACTTGTGATCCTATGCTTTTGCTCCCAGTACTTGGGAAACATATGCCATTAATCCTAACACTAGGAAAGTTGAGCCAGGAAGTAAGATAGTTGGGCAGGGAAAAAAAGATGAGCCTGGAGGAGCCAGGACTTTTTTTCTTGGCCTGACACTTCTCTTTTTGGCTGAGAATAAAGAGTTGTTGTATAAGGATTCATAGAGATAGACCTGAGGAATTGGCTGGGTGAGAAGTAGCTGTGATTTTTGTTTTGTTTTGTTTTGTTTTTTCTCCATCTCTCTGGTATTTTAGCTTTTTCTCCATATCTGATTCCAGGTTTTTATTATAATAGCAAATAGAGGGGGCTAGAGAAATGGCTCAGAGGTTAGGGGCACTGATAGCTCTTCCAGAGGTTCTGAGTTCAATTCCTAGCAACCACATGGTGGCTCACAACCATCTATAATGAGATCTGGTGTCCTCTTCTAGCATGCAAAGCAGAATATTGTATATATAGTAAATAAATAAATCTTTAAAAAATACCAAACATAATTTGTGTGATGGATTCATTATCAGGATCACCCCAATGTGTAGTAGCAGGTTTGACAGTAAAGAAAAAAGCTTCTCGTCCCTTCTGTCTGAGTTCATAGTCTAGCAGAGAAACACTGATGATGCACATGAGGCGCTGCAAACCACACCAAAGGTGATGCCTATCTTCAGATCACCTCCAAACTTAGGTTTACTTTCGGGGTTGTAAGGAAGAAAAATGAATACCATTATAAATGGAGATGGAGATGACTTGGCTCAGGGAACTTTCTTGTCAATGAATACTATAAAAAATCATCCCTCTCCCTTTGCACTATTCCCAGCAGCCTGGCATTTCAGAAGTGACTGAAAACTGCATAGGCTGCTTAGACAAGAACATGCCATCATGCACAGCGAGTCTCATGTACCAATGGTGCTTCTGGTGCTAAAAAAAAAAAAAATTGGAGTGAAGTTGGGTCAAAGTGTTAGATAGCTCAATGGCTATGGGCAGGCAAGCCATTCCTGAAGTTAAATATTATTTTGACTTTCAAATACAACTGAAACACTTCCTCAAATGATGCCAATAAATTATCCCTGAAAAGATTTATATAAATATATCTCTTAGTAAATGAAATCCAAACAGTATTAGGACTGATTCCTTGCATCTGAATAAACAGGATGGATTTGATAATGGATTCTGAACTTCCTTACTGCATGGTCCTGTGTGGACTTAACTGGTAAGAAAATAATCCTGCACAGTCCTTGGGAAGACTCTGGGAGCTGGAAAGGGTGCCAAGACATTCTAAACCTCTCCCCAGTCCCACTTGATCTCTTCTGTCTAACTCATAAAATGCACACAGTGTGCATACTGGAAGAGCTACATGGTTTATGTCAATGTCGACTCCAGCCAGGGCTTGTGTGTCTTCTACATAATGCAGCTCATTATTTCTCTGAGAAATGAGGATGAGATATTTTGATACCTGGGGCAATGCTAAGATTATTCAATTTGAGCACAGTAATTAAGAACAGATTCTTAGTAATAATACTTGATCAGCTTAAACTAAGCTTCAATGCACAAAATACTCCTTCTTCCAAAGGTTTTGAAACTTAGTTTCTTTTAAAATGGAAAAGCCAAAAATTATTTTTTCCCCAGAATAAGGCGTAATTATAGACTTCAGAGACTGACTGTTTCTACAAGATTAAACTATGCAAATGCATTGGCTATAGTTCCCTTTTCCTGTGTCACTCGTGTTCTTGTTGGGTAAAGTCTTAATATTTAAAGCAAGTTTTTCATAAAATGAAAAATAGATACCTTCAAAACATTTCTGAAGGTAGCTATAATGCAGAGTAAAAAATATTGAATTAAAACAGCTGAATTTGGTGCTAGAGAGATGGCTCAGTAGTTAAGAGTATTTGCTGTTCTTGCCAAGGACCCAGCTTTAGTTCCCAGCAGCCACATGGTAGCTCATAACCATCGATAGCCCCAGATACAGGTCATTCAATACCTTTTCCTGGCCTCTAAATGTACCAGAAATGAACTTATATACATAAAATAAAACAAAAAAGTTTTGAGTATCCCAAATTGAACATGCAATTAAAATAGCTGAATTTGGGTAATGATTTGGCTTCAATGATCTGGGCTATCACAGGTTGTTACCTTCTTTTTAGAGTTCTTCAGAGACAGGAGACAAGAAGTCAGTGCTATAACATGAATGTTAGTAACAAGAATTCAGCAGATGGTATTTTACAGCATCTCTTAGCTTGTGTCTCTTGCTGTCATAACTATTGTGACCAACAACGACTTTTGCAGGAAAGATAATTTTTTTGTTTTGTTTTGTTTACATCTCATAGATTACAATCTACTATCAAGACAAGCTAAAGCAGAAAGGAACTCAGGGTAGAAACCTAGAGGCAGGAACTGAAGCAGAGTTCATGAAGGAGTATGTTTTACTGGCTTGCTTCTCATGGCCTGCTCAGTCTGCTTTCTCATGCACTCTAGGACCACCTGCCCAGGTATGGCACTGCTTTTGCAGGCTGGGTCCCCCCCCACTAGTAAAAAAATAAATGCCCCTACAGACTTGCCGACAGGCCTATGTAATGGAGGTAACTCATCAAGTGAGGTCTCACTGTTGGATGACTTCAGTTTGTGTCTACTTGTCCAGGGCTAACAAGCACATATCATAATAAAGTAACAGCAAGGGCAGCAACCAGAGAAACATCAGCAAATATCACATGCTGACAAGTGTTTCCCTCAGATGTCTTCAACTTCAACTTACAAGTACTACCACCACCACACCCCATTTCCTGCAGTGGGCCCATTCCTTGTATACACTTCCTTGTATGGCAGGTGCCAAGTCAGACAGCATAACACACAGGATTCAATGTAGTGATCCAGACTCTGGAGAACTAGAAAGAAAACCAAGAAACACAGTACTCAAAGCTGTCATAATTGCAGTATACAGCTATCACATATCTTGCAGTGAAACAGGGACTTTGTGGGTCTGAGGCCTTCACCTCTGAGGAGAGGTGTTTACCTTGTGGGACAGGTCACCCCAAGAGTGAAGGATGACCTAGAATCCATGGTTGCTGTGGAGGGCTGAGTGGTGGCTGTGTGGGAGAGTGTGACTGTCACATCATTCAGAGAAGGGGAGGAAGCCAGACTGCTTCTCCCTTGTTCTTTCATGGCAAGCTATGGATGCAGCTGTGGATGCAGCTGTGGATGCTGGTTCCAGGCTCAGTACCAGAAGGCAGAGGGCAGATTGAAGGCACAATTGGCAAACAGCACTCAATAGCTAACTTATGCAACTTCTAAGCCTGTGTTTCTTAGGAGACCCCTTAACTTCAGTGTTTCTATACTTCTGTACTATCATCTTTTAGCCGCAATCCCTACCACCACTCCTGTTTTCCTTTGGACCAATTACAAATGCCACAAAGTCTTCCAAAGACGATGAGGACAATACTTGAAATGTTTCGTTCTACTCCAGAAATAAAGCAAGGAATCACAGAGACTCTCTTTTTATTATCCTCTGAACATCTTAGTCACTGTATAAAATGACAGACATTGTGATGATGTTTTCATTCACGCATGCTTGAATCTGCTCATACGCACTCCTGGGACTGACTACCCTTGCTCCCCGTTCCTTGTTTTGATGGTCCATGTCCTTCCCTGGCAGAGTCCCTTTCTGCTTTCATGCCCTGTATGTGTCTGTATTTAAACTGAGATTCTGAGTATGAAAGAAAGCATGCATAAAACATGAGTATATGCTTCGGCCTTCATCTCCCCTTTCGTCTCTGACCCACTTCTCTCCCCATTGAGCAGATATCTCTTTCTTTCAACTTATGCATTTATATTGAAGTCTATGTACTATATCTAATAGACAGTGTGTTATTTACCGGAGGACGGGCTCTTTTTATGCAATATGATAATTTCTAGTTTCATTCATTTCCTGAACTTGACATAATTTCATTTTTTTGACTAAAACTCCACTCCATGGTATAGCACAGTCTCATTTATTTATTGTTGGATATCTAAGCTGCTTCAGGTTTTCTCACAGCCATTTACTTACAAGAAATGGTGTTTTTGTGGCAGACGCCTGAAAACTGAGGTGTCTCTGGGTTCATCTCTGGGTTCCCTTTCCTCTGTCCCTGCACCAGCACCATGCTGTTTTCTCTATTATGAACCTGTGATGTTGTTCATTGGTTGATTGTAATATTTAGCATTGCTCTATTTACCTTGTGTGCTTCATCTATTTATAGTCTTTTTTTTTTTAATTCCACATGATTTGGGGGATGTTTCTCCAGCTTTACAAAGAATGCCATTGAAATTTTGATGGGTCGCAAATATGTAGATCACTTTGGGAAGTACAGCTGTTTCCACCATAATAATTCTGCCAATCCACGAACATGGAAGTCTTTCCATGGAGATCAGCTTCATGTTCCTCACAGTGTTCCAGTTTAAGTTACAGAGGTCTTTCAGCAGGGTAGTTCAGATTTTCTCAAGTTCATTAGGGTTTACTGGCTATTTTTTTGGAGCTACTATAAATAGAGTATTTTACCCAATATCTTTCTTGGTAACTCTACTGATAAGTAGACAGAAAAGCTGCTGATTTTCATAAGATAATCTTATCACCTGCTAGTTAGTGGAAGTGTTTATCAGCTCTAAGTGGTTTTGTTGATGTCATTAGGGTCCCATATAAAATTATATCTTTAAAAGGAATATTTTGACTTCTCATTTGCTTGCCTTTTTATTTCTCATTGGTTTAAATTTATTGAAGGAAAGTACAGAGAGTTAACATTCTTGCCTTGTTCTTGGCCCAAGTAAAATGCTCTGAGATATCTTGGATTTAATATAATGTTGGCTGTAGGCTTGTCATATATAATATCCTTTATAATGTTGAGTCTTGCTCCTTCTACTTTTAATTTTCTCATGGCTTTTTATCACGAATTGCTGTGGAATCATGGTCTTTTCTACGTCTTCTGAAATGATCATGTGATCTCTGCTCTTTAGATGACTAATGAACAATTACACTTGCTAATTTGTATATGTTGAACCATCCTTGAATTCTTGAAATAAAAATCAATTCAATCCTGTTACATTACTTTTTAATGTGCTATTGAATTTGGTTTCAACTGAGTATTTTGCAAAGATTTTTTTTGTGTCTATGTTCATCAGACAACTACAGATATTTTTTATCAAGTGTACAAATCAAAGAATACTAAGTATAAAGGTACTAATTTTAAGCATCTTAACAGAAACAGTATCTCATTATGACATTAGTAAGATGCTTATTTTCACAGACAATTTTAATAATATAGTATCAGTGTTAGCAGATCATACCTGCTGTTATATTTGTATGTGACAAATAGTGAAATAAATGATTTGAGTGTTATACCACTGATTTCCTGTTCTAAGAGTTATTATCACTGAAGAAATGCTAGCTTCTGTAGGATAGGCATCTTCTTCAAGATGCTACCATTGGTGTGTGGCATTGAGGGGATCACAATCTGGCTTAAGTGTTTCCAGAGTTCAAGTTCTATGCCCTACAGTTTATTATTTTCATATTATGTAAGTTTTCTACAGAGAGACCTGCTTGGATATGAGATGATATAACATAAAAATATCAAAACATATAACTGACATATGGTAAAACTAATTTTCAAGTGATGGGTAAAATTAATTTAATTACTGTTGTCTTATGAAGAGATGGTTCAGTAGTTCAGAGCTCATACTGCTCTTGCAGAGAACCTATGGCCTCTGTAAGCAACTGAAATTACATGCACACATGTGTGCATGCACACACACACAATTAAAATTGATAAAAATAAATCTTCTAATATGTTTTACTTATATAAGTTAAATTTAAATATTTTTGCACAATTGGAGTACATTAAAAACTACAGAGGGGGCATCAGAATTGTCCAAAGTAGGTCCCAAGACTTCTATATGAAAATGCTGTATCAAAGACTGATAATCTGTTTATTGCTCCATTTTCTTTCTTTCTGATACTAAATTAGCTGCATTTCCTAAAATCATTTACAGTTAGGTGTTGCCACATGACCAAGTTATAGACAACAGGATTGCAATTGGGAATGAGTCCCTAATCTGATTTATAAAACTTTCCAGGGTCATTTTCCCCCTTTTATCCTCTTCGGGGTGAGCAGTGATAACTGCAGGAATTTAGGGCACAGACTCGTGATAGAACAGACTGGGCACCTCACTTCTGCTGTAAGGTTCTATACCTGATGAACTCAGGGCTGTCTGGGCTCTTTTGCAGGTAAGAAATTGTCTTCTTTCATGCTGAGCCTCTTCATGTGTGAGTGTATTTGTTTTCACTCCAGAATTTGTCTCCCACAGATTCCCACATACTTCCATTTATACTGACACTGAGTGAATAGCAGCTGCTGTGGAATAAGCTGTCACAGAAATAGTAGCAAGTGTTCCAAACACAACACAAATGTGCTTGCCAGACCTACATTCTGCTCATAGTGCACGAGCTTAATCATCTGGTCTGGGTCAACTCAAACTAGAAGAAGAATGCCTGGAAACAAAGAACAAGGTAATCAAGTTAATATGAAAGTCAATTTGCTGACAAAGGTGAAATCTTGACCACAAAAGAGGAGGCAGAAGGGAATGAAGCATATGAGAGAACATACCAGCCATGGTCCCATGAGGTAGTCATAGCTCTGCTCGTCTAATAGCCTGAGAAAGACTCAATCATCATACTCATAATGATAACTCAGTTGTCAAATTTTAAATTACATTCCCTAAGCTCAGTTAAAAAATACCAGAGATATTTTATAATGTGTGTCAAAACATGAGCATTCTGGAAAACATCTAATGGATGTGCTTGAGCTAGCTGGAATTTTATTAAAATGAATAAACAGCAGATTTTTTTTAATGGTGGCATGTTTATGTGATCAGACAGTCCTGTGCAATCAACATGTGGGTGCACTGAGATTACCTGGAAAATGCATGCTGCCATTTTCTTCTTGCTAGTGTTGGTAATGTAGGGACTGATGAGGTGACTCAGTAGTTATGAGTCGGGACTGATGAGGTGACTCAGTAGTTATGAGTCCACCCCACTCCCCCCCAAAACCAGAAATTCATTCCTAGGACCTACATCAGGAAGCTTACAATGCCTTTATCTCCAGCTCCAGAGGACCTGATGCCCTCTTCTGGCCTCCTCAGGCAATTGTGCTTATATGTACATCCTCACACACAGATAAATAACATTATTAAATGTAATGCATGTACATCCTAAAATAATTGGTAATGTACAGAAAAGAAGGTGCCAACTCTGCAAAATAGATCCAATCTGCCTTAGAACAGTGTTCCAGGGTTTGTACTACTGAATGTGTATTGACTCAGACCAGCATCTGTGCAAAGACAAAGTAACCCTCTACAGAGCAGACAAAAAGGAGTTTCCATCTACCTGGGAGGAAATGGCAGGAGAGTAGAAATTTGATGATCATGTTCTTCCAAACCCTCCCTGAAAATGCACTGTGGCCTATAAACAGCCAGATCCATTATTCACAAGATACAGGCAGAAGAAAAAGCGGAGACTATTATATCAGAAGCTGTGCCTTACTCGGCAGAATGTATGACTGATGCTCTTTATGATGCCACAAATCTTACTGGGTTTTTTGCACATGTATACACTAAACAGCTGCCACTTCTTTTTATACCTGTTATGAATTTTTAAAAATTGCTATCAAAGCACTTGTTTTACTATCTTTTTACTGTCTTTCTCTACTTTCCAGAGGGTTTCAGAAGCCTGGACTCATCCTGGAGCTCATTAGGAGGATTAAGGCCAGTGTGTACAGACTCTGGGGATGTGGGATGTTTGTATTCAGTATAAACTTTGGGAAACCAACATGAGAACTCTCTGACATCGAAACTATTTTATGAAAATACTTTACCTTTAGAAGAGAAAAAGTCAAATTTTCTCCAGTGTCCATTAATAATTTTAAAATATTTTAAACTTTTAATTAAACAATCTGTAGAATGGTTAGCATCATAAATTTTCAGCAAACACACATGTGACTACAATTTATATTTAAAAAAAATAGAAGCTGCCTGGAAGTCATTATCTCTTCTGCTTGGAGCAAATGCAACCTTAATATTGAATACTGGAGATTAGTATTATATGTATATAACATATGTAGCTGTATGCATGTATATATACATATTGATACTAGATTCCAACAATATGATTAACAATGTGCATGTGATTCACCTAAATTGCTTTGTGTAACTGTAATCTATTATTCTTGTTGATGTACAAAATTCTATTGTTGGCTGGACCATTTTGGGGGACATTTCTGTAAGCTTGAAGTTCTTACTTAGGACATTCTGGCCCATCTTATGTAGGCACCTGTATACATTGCCTTGTCAAGTGGTTCATGTCTATAATCCCAGGAATTAGTATGCTCAAGAAAGATGATCATGAGCTGGAAGCCAGTCTGAGCTATACAGCAAGACTGTCTATAAAAGAAAACAATCATGAAATAAATGTGTGACAAAATCTAATTTTTATATAAATATGCCTCCCAAGAATGCTGACTGAGGAATAAATTCTATGCCTAGATGTGAGAATTCAAAATACACATGAACTTTGACCATCTATCACACTGCAGAGTATTATGTGCAAAGAATTAATATTAGTAAAACCAATTTAAAGTTTAATAATGAAATTGATTAATTATATTTAACTGTGAGTTCAAAAAAGAACATACGTTCATGTCTCTTGGGCTCTACCTGTAATCTAGATGGACCTGTGTTAATGGATATCAGGAGCAATAATGGTTGAGAATCAGGTCCTCCTGCACCTCTTTCTTGGATTAAACTGAATAGAAACCACCTGATGTGGCCCCTAAGGAAAAGTGCAGAGTCATGCAGACATTTTCATGACTTTCATGCTCAGCCCATTGAATTAGAAGGCTGTTTGCACAAAGGGAGGAGTACTTTTGCTAGGTAGAGAAAAGTCAAGCTCTGTGGAATCTTTTCTGAAATGCATTATGTTCATCTTTGTACCCTGAACTCTGGAGGAGGGAAGCCAGGGCAGCAAAGACCTAGGTTCTCAGAAACCTTCCATGACATGCTGGCCTCAGTGCTGAATGTACACAAGCATTTATGCATCACAGACTGCAGGATGATGTTCTTTTCTTTTTATCCTGACAATACTCCTGAAAAAGTCAGAGGAAAATTGACAGTAATGGGAAAAATCTTAATAGTATAATGCAATCTAGGAAGATATAATTTGATTCAATGATACATATGCATCTTAATCTGCATACTTTTCAGATGAACTTTTTCCCCCCGGTAAGTTGTTCTTTTCTGAGACATTATAAATGAAATGCTTCATTCTGAGCATTCCTGCTCTAATGTACCATTGTTTGCTCTTAGAAAGTGTGTCCTGGCATTCAGCTATGCCCTTTACCCACTACTGAATGAGAGAACCTGCAAGTGCAGGCTTATGGCATCAAGACAGCATTTGGCTTTGGTCAAGAAGGCAAAGAAGGTGGGAACAGTGGACAGCTTTCCCTAGGGAGGTAGGAAGAGGAATATTTTTAAAGTGCTTGCTTTGTTATTGTCTTCCCTGTGTTCAAGACCTCCAATCTTAACTTCTCCATCACTTTGCCCTCCCAGGTTATCTTGTATTGTTTTCCAGGCTCTGAGACTAGAAATGGAAGGGACCCATAACTTTGCTTTCCTATGGCTGAATTTCTAGCCATGAGGTTAAAAGGACAGAACTGTATTATCTCAAATACCTTAGGAGATTTTTTGTAAAAGATCTTTTACCATACATATATCTAATACAATGAAGTACATTTGCCACTGAATTGGATTAAAGTAGGGGATGGAATTAACATAAGAGGCATGAAGGTGTGGCTTACTCAGGATGGTCAGCATCACAGCCTTGTGTTAAATGTACAGATCTGGGTTGGTATGCATTTGCTGGGAAAGATGAGATAGTAGATATTTCAGGCTCTATAGACTGGCTGTCACTATTGCAACTATTCACCTTTTGTATTGTGTCAGCCACAGACAGCTTGTATGTAAGTGACCATGCTACACCTTTAGAACCAAAAGTCTGGCTGAATTTCACACTAGCTAGTTTTCCAATCCCAATCTAGGCTCACTTTTTCTTAATGATCTTCTGGAATTAAGAGCAAATAAACAACAACAACAACAAAACTGAGCCCTGGGGGGGGGTGATACAGGCCTTTAGTCTCAGCACTTGGGAGGAAGAGGCAGGCAGATCTCTGTGAGTTCAAGGCCAGCCTATTCCACATATCAACTTCCAGAACAGCTAAAACAACATAGAGAAACCGTGTTTCAAAACCCCCAAAGAAACTGAGCCATAGAAAGGTGTTTATCCATTGTGACACAGGTCAGAATAGGTCTCACTATGCAACCTGACTGGAACCAGGGTAGCCAAAGCTAGACCATCAAGACACTGACACCAAAGGAAGGCAGAGCACACAGAGGGCTCTAACTTTAAGCTGCTCACTGTAGTATGATGTTTGCAAAGAGAGCTGTTGGAGCTGAGTAAAAGCAGGAGTCTTTAGTTGTGTAGTTTAGTTCTCTTTGTGAGACTCCTAACAGTGGGAACAGAGGCTGTCTCTAACTCTTTTCAGGCTCTTGTGACCCTACTCCTCATACTGGGTCACCTTGCCCAGCCTTAATACATGGGGAGGTGCTTAGTCTTACTGCAATTTAATATGCCATGTTCTGTTGATACCCATGGGAGGCCTGCCCTTTTCTAGACAGAAACAGAGGAGGAGGAGGAGTGGATTGGGGGAGGGAGAGAGGAGGGATGAGGTAGAGGGACTGGCAGAAGAAGAGAGAGGAGAAGCTTCAGCCTGGATGTAAGATTAATAAATTAATTAATTAAAAATATATAGAATTTTTAAAGAAAAAAATATTTTTCTGAAAGAAAATATTTCTTTCACCATATTTACTGAACTCTGTACATAAACTGATAATAGTTTTCATTTAAAATATGCTATGCAAAGTTTTTTAAGAAGTAGGAGTCTTCATAGAGAAGGTGGGCTGAAGAAGCCTTTCTGGAAATATCTAGTGTCATCCTGCTTCCCAAGGTGTGCCTGCCTGGGAAGCCCTGTGAGAGTGTGTAGACACAGGTAGAAACTGCATGATGGGCGCAAGCACGGAACATTGTTCCAGTTTGCACACATATGCTCAATGAGAAAAAGCTGACCTGCTCATCTGATGCTGCATCCAAACGTCTCTAGGACTGGGGAGCAAGGCAAGGTGGATGTCTGCCTTTCAGTCTCCACTGTAGCCCAATGCTGGAGCACAGCAATGCTCAGAACTCATGAGCTCAAGTGGGGTCAAGTTTCCAGGGATATCAGGGGGAAGAAAGCATGTCTATTGGCAGGGCATCATCTGTGATCTGAGACCTGCATGTGTATTGCCCAATAGGGCAGGAGCAGAGAGGAGCTGAGCACAGATGGTGTCAGAATGTGTATAATCTGCACTCTAGAGAATGCTCAGGGGTCTGTTTTCAGTTACCATGAGGTCACTTGAAGGTTACAGAGTTAGAAAGTGCTTGTCCATCTCGGTTATTTCCACATACAATGTTAGTAAAGTTGACCCCACTGTGTTTAAGCCATATCACCATTTAACTAGAACATTCAAATAGCCTTCTGAATGTTCTGTTGCTGTCATTTTCTTACTGTCTATGGAAGTTCTTTGACTGGATCATTTTGAAACTCATGGTTCTCCTTGTTCCCATATTTCTGGCTTCTTTGTAAGTTCCTGCTTTGATGGCCGAAGCAATCCTCCAGTGGTTTTCGGCTCATCTCTACAAAGCGCCGTGGCGCACTACATTCCTGACCACCAAACCTCTCCTCCAACTGCCTGGAGGACAAGTGTGGAGACACAGTGGGCAGGTTCCCTGCACTGCTGCTGTTGTTAGCTCTTTCTTGTCTTCTGATCTCTTGTGCTCTTTTAGAAAAATTACTAAAAGCAAACGAACAAAAACTAGTGAGAAAGTCCCCACAGCAAGGCTACTGGTGAGAGAAAGAACTCCTCTTTTCATTTTGGCTGTCAGAAATGCAACCAAGGTCCACATGAGCATCCCTTTTCAACTCCACAGGCTGAGGTTTCAGAGGCATGGAGAGAGAGTGCATCCCAAAGCCTACCCATTACTCCACAAGTCACTAGCACATACCCTGCCCTCTCTTCTGCATGCTCTGTCCCTTACAATGTTCCAAGCTCCTCCCATGGCATATCATCGCCATATAGGCATCACCTTGGGATCCAAGCTCATCCTCCCCACTCTGGCTCAGGGAAGAGCAGCTAGCCTTACCCTCTTCACTCCCTTTTGTTCCCCATTTCTCAGCATCTTTACCACAATTTTAGACACATGTGGCTCCTCTTTAAGTTGCTGGCATAGTGAAAGTCAAATAAGACCAAAATCCAAGCACAAGAAAACAGTCCAAGCATTGGTTGAAAAAAAAATGATACAATTTTTAAGTATAGTGGTACACTTGGCAAATGTGATAAAGCACCTTGGAATTGGTGACTGGTAACCCATGTCAAGGATCTGGAGACATTGGCTTTGCACACAGCATCAGCTTCAGTCTCCCCACCCCAAACCTCCCCCCCAGACCCCCGAACTTTCTCAATGCCCCCTAGCCTCATACAAGCATTTACGTTTCCTCCCCATAGCCTCAGTCATCACACACATTCTCAGTTTAAATATAGATAATGTCCATTCATGCCTTGAACATACCGGAGTCCTGAAATAAGCATTCTTTTCAAAATAATCACCATAAAGTTTAATAAAACCTAATCCAGACAACCACTGGGTTAAGTCCTATAGAGATACATGAAAAATACAAGAGCAACCATCATGAACAATCGTGAAACAAAAGACAGTGGAGAAGTTAGTTAACATTCTCCTACTTAAGCTTGCAATGTTGAAAATAACAATTGTGGCCGCAGGAAATGATTGCAATTAAACAGAGCAGACATGGGGAGAGGGCAGGGAGAAGCCACTGTGCCGTGACCCAGCCTTGTGCTCCTGCTGTGGAAAGTTTCCAGTGTACAAAGCTGGGCAATTTCACCTGCACTAAGATCTGCAGCAGAAATCAGATGCCAGTTCAGGAGACACTGCCATTCATTTCAAAGCCAGAGTAGAAGGACTGGATGGTTCAGGTGAAATCAGATGACAGTACTTCATTGCCCATTTTCTCCAGAGCCCAGTCTCTCCCCTTTCCTTTTTGCCTGCTTTCTTTTTGATGGTTCAGCTCCCTGCCCCTACCTTCTCCAAATCAAATTCCAAAATTCTCCTTCAGTTCTTTCTTCCTGCTTGGGCAATCCACGTTTCTAGGAAATCGATATTTTTATACAGTCCTAAATGTCTTGCTCTGTCATTTGGGCTGAAATAGATTCCTCCCAAGCTCTGGCTTCATGGAAAAGAACAGACAGCTGGTCACCATGTTCCACATCATAAACCTATTGGGAGGATGTATGGCCAGGGGCTTGGCTGCACCACAGCCACTTGGAAAGCTGGTTCTGGCTCCAGCCCCAGGTTGTATATTTCCTTAGTCAGCTATGAAATTCAAAAATTTGAATTTGGAACAAGTTTCCAGGTGATGCTGCTAAGTATTGTACAGCATTCCTGAGTCTAATCCTCAAAAGCTGTGTCCAGCTTCCAAGTTGTGACATTGCAACTGCCCTATTAAGCTTTCAAAGCCTCAACATGCCCTCTAGATGCTTTCCATAGAGGAATGGATACAGAAAATCTGATTATATTATATATCACATATATGCAATGGAATTTTATTTGTCCATAAAAATGAAAATAAAAAATGTGTTATTTGTTGGAAAATGCCTGCAACTGGAGATTATCATATTAATTTAATTAAAGCTGACTCAAGAATTTTTTTTTCATGTGTGCACTCTAGATTTTATATAAAAATGAAAGCCTGGATAATACAAAAATAGAAGAAAATCTATATAGAAAAATGGACTAGTGGGATAAGAAAGGAAGGAGGATGAGCGTAGGACGCTGGTGAACATTTCTGTACACTTACGTACAGATGGGTTTAACTGTCGACTTGACACACCCGAAATCATCTGGAAAGAATCTCAGCGAGAATTCATCTGAGCTGGGTTGGACCAGGGCATGTCAATTTTTTTAATTGAGTCGACTGAGGTAAGAAGACTCAGCCAATTTGGGGTGGCGACATTCCCTAGGCTTCACTCCAGTCTGTGTAAGAATGAAGAAAGCTACCTAAGTGTAAATACCAACCGAGTAGGGAGGCATTTATTCTCTCTGCTCTTGGCTGTGGGTATAATGTGACTACCTACCTGAGTTCCTTCTGTGACTTCCCCACAATGGTGGATGACAACTTAGAACTGAAAACCAAATAAACCCTTGTCTCTCATGTGCTGTGGGACTATGCTCTGGTACATTGTAAATATTTGTCCCTAGTGGTTTAATAAAATGCTGATTGGCCAGAAAGTAGACAGGGAGTATGGGCAGGACTACCAGACTAAGAAAACTCTGGGAAGAGGAAGAGAAGAGCAGAGATGCCAGGCAGATGCAGAGGAAAGAAGATGAAAATGCTGCTCTGAGAAAACGTATCATACCACTTGGCTAATCATGGGTTAGTTTAAGAGTAAGAGTTATCAAGCAATATGCCTAAGCCATAGGCCAAACAGCATGTAATTAATATAAGACTTTGTGTGATTCTTTGGGACTGTTGTTCTGGATCTTGGGGCTAGGGTGGGCTAGAAACTTCTGACTATACCTGTGTTGCTTTTTGCCAGAATATTTGTCATGGCAACAGGACAACTTGTCCAAAAATGTCAGTATGAAGCCCAACACTGTATACAGCAAGTACATGTGCATGTGTGCATGCCAGTTAATAACAAGCAAACCAATGTATTATATGCTATGTAAATTTGAAGGTGTGAGCCAGGCATCCATATTCATCCAATGTGTCTTTGGACAGCCATATGGAGGCACATGTAGAAATCACAGACAGCTTCTGGGAGCACTTAAGAGACTAGAAAGGGGAGGAGGAATTGTAAATGTGACTTTAGCATAATCCTTTTATTCCTACCTCTTTCTTTTCATTTATCAAGTGGGGGTGACCATCCTGAGCCTTCCTCTCACGTGCCAATAGGAAGATATTGGTAATTGAGTAGTAAATTTGAAATTTAGGTACCAGGCACTTCAAAGCAGCCAGTCTTTCAAGAGAGAAATGCCAGGGTTTGTGCCAGGAAGACTACACACACAGGACCTTGAGGGAAGGAGGCTGTGAAATAAAAAAGGCAGTTCGTGCCTTGGGGTAGTCATTCACTGCTGTGGGACTATGCTCTTGTAAACTGTTAATATTTTTCCTTATAAATATTGGTTTAATAAAGTGCTGATTGGCCACATAGCTACACAGGAAGTAGAGGCGGGACAAGTAGACTAGGAAAATTCTGGGAAGGGGAAGAGAAGAGAGTAGATGGCAGTGAAATGTAGAGGAAGTGGGATGAGAATGGTGCACTAAACAAAAGGGTACCAAGCCACGTAGCTAAACATAAATAGAAATATGGGTTAACCTATAGTATAAGAGTTATCAAGTAATAAGTCTGAGCCTTTGCCTAAACAGCTTGTAATTAATATAAGCCTTTGTGTGATTATTTGGGACTAAATGGCTGCTGGACCAGCCAAGCAGGACAGAGACTTCTGACTACATTCCACAGAATTGTTGTTATCACTGAAGACACTTGATGAGCCTGTGACTACCTCAGGCCTAGATAAAGAGAAGACCTCCACAGGGGGAACTGCAAACTGAGGTGAAAAGTGCCTGTCCCTGGATGGCTGGAGGCTCTAATGGGCTGAGCTAATGTAATGGGCTGTTCATAGAAACGCCATCCTTAGAGCTGCTTATTCCCCCACCTTTTCCTGGAAATCTGGATAAAACCCACTACTAGCTACTATTCTTCAGACATTCTGTTGTTCTTCTGAGTGTGGGACACATACCAACCTTGACATGAGATTTGGTTCTGAATATAGACCTGTTTCTCCTGGAAAAAACAGAAATGGTTTGAGTTTTATAAATTCATGTTTTCTGAACACTCTTGCTGCCCAACAGTGTGGTTACTTCATGTACATCAATTCCTACTGGCCCTCAAATGCTCCAATGCTCCTTCCTAATTTATTATGTGCTTCTACAGTGCTTCCTTCCAGAAACCTTCTGTCTGCATGAATGCCTTCTATGGTCTCCCCTGATCTTGGACTCTCATTTAAAGCCCTGAGCCTAGTTCTGGTTCTCAGTAGTCTGCTTAGTTCCTTGTGCATAGCAAGAGGGGATGCTAAGTGCTTTGTGTCAGTGTGTGGCTGGGAGTGAAGTCCTGCTCATTCCTGGACAAGCTGTGTGCCTGTCACAAGTTCTGTAACTTCCATAGTCCTCAGTCTATTTATCTACAAAGCAGGCTGCATGTTACCTCCTTTGTGGGTTAATAAAACCATTGTTAATGTATGTGAGATTCTATACATAAGACAGACATTTTTTAAACAAATAAACAAACAAACAGAAAAGCAAACTACATTTTCTGGTACTCTCTAACATACATGAGAAATGAGAAATGGTGGGCTTCTGTAACTCTTTTTGTCCCATACTAGCTATGAATGTGGACATGACCCTGTCCACACCTTATCAATAGGGATACCTCAAATCTCTCAAGACCCTGATGAATGCTGCTGCCAGATGTGATGCCTCCCTGGCTTCATACAAGCATGCTGTCCCCTGTCTTCTCTGGTGCCAGGACCCTGTATGATATGGAACTCTATGTATCAGGTTCTTGCTCATCCCTGGCATTGATCTTCTTAGCTCACACAGAAGTTCCACACTACAGCCACTACTTCCCTACCACTTAGCACAGTACATGACTTGAGCCAAATGTCTCCATGTTGCTGTTTTTCTTCTGTCAGTGCATGTGCTCCTACAATGCCTGGAATGTCTGCTGTAAATCCAAACTGGGTCCTCTCCTTCGCATCACAGAGTCACCAAGAGGCAAGAGCAATAACCTAAGGTGTGATAACCTGCACTTAATTATACCCTAGATGACCACACGTGACCTCAATACATGCATTAGGAAGTGTGGTCCTAAATGCCTCTGCACCTTCATCTTTGTAACTCTGAGACACCTGTAAGCCACATCCTTCCCTTGCAGGAGACCCTGAGAACTACGAGCCCCAGTGTGAATCTGGTATAGGATAACAACACGAACACAAAGGAACAAAATCGGTCCCAACCCAGACTCACTCTAGTATGAATTGACAAATATGATGGAGGTCTAAATCAGTGCTGTGTCACAGAATGAACAACAAAACAGCTTCAACCTAATCTCACAGCTGAGAGGGTAGCAAAGCTGTCTCACTATAGCAGGAAATTGAAATGCCTCAGAGCCCAGGTCCCCATAGCATGAGATGGGTCACAGGGGGGCCTCACAGATATCAGAATGCAAGCACTGCTTGGGAATGAAGCTTCATTGTTTTTGTTAAAATCTTGGGTTGGGCTAGAGAGATAGCTCAGTAGTTTAGGGTTCTTACTCTTCTTGCACTGAACCAGAGTTCAATTCTCATCACACACAACAGGCAACCTTCAAGTACCTTTAATGTTCCTGTCTGCATTTGTGGCTACATTCCCGTCTCTCACATACACCTGATTTAAAAAAAGAAAAAAAAATACCTTGAAAAGCTCGTACAAAGGAATGCACAGAGAAAGCCCAAGTGAAACTGAGTATGGAAGGTGGTAGAAGGAGTACTGACCCTGACACCTCCTCCAAAGCCCACGCTCCCCCAACCCTTCCCCCAATCAAGTGTTCTTGATTGCATAGTCTTTCCCCCATCACTTGACAGATGGAGAAGGTTCCATGGACTTTGCAGAGCAGCAGCTAGGCCTGGCCTCCTCAGTCCTAAGTGCCTGCTCAGCAGATTCTTGCAGCCTGGCTGCAAAGGTGCTCCTTTGGCTTTCCCTGCTCTGAGAGAGATGCCTCTCAAACTGAAGTGGGGCAGAGCACAGCCATTTAATTATCCAAACACCACAAGTCTATAAAAAAGAAAAAAACAAAAACCACTCCACTGCAATAGATTCTTAATTTGGGTGAAGCAGTCAGCTCCAACACCATCGTTCAGGCCCTGACAATAAATCTCCCAGCCTTTTTGATTCAGCCACCTTGCAGCACTCATGTTTAGCAATTTGGAAATAACTTGCAAAATATGAATTCAGAGCCAAACAATCTGGTCACAGAGCACCACAGAGAGGAAATAAACCCAAACTGAACCTTTCTCCGTGCGTGCTGACACATTTCACTTCTTTATACAGATGTTCAGATTTCAATTTCCAGAATGCTTTTAAATGGATCCAGCTGTTTTGATGTGACAAATCCCTTTTAGTGCCCACTCCACAATTATTCCAGTCATCTTTAGCTGTAGGCCTTTATGTCTATGACCACTCAGAGAGTAAATGGGGAAAACATCTAAACAAACTAAAACCTAATTGTGAAGTCAATAAAATCTCTGTCTATCCCATGTGAGTCAGATGTAGGATCCACTAAAGTCATGAAGCAAAACAAAATGTCCAGTTTCAAGTTTGCTTAGAAGATGCTATTTCCTAGGATAAAAGTACCCAAAAGGCAAATGTCACAGCCCTGTACTTTTCTGGTTTGCCATGGTCTTACCCATGCTTAGAAAGAGGACAGTCACTGGAGACATCATTGTCCCATGAACTCCTGAGGCAAGATGAATCTTCCTTGAGTCATGGAGGTTCTCCTAGGCCTCAGAGAATATCAGGGTATCACAGTGCAGGCTCACTTCCTTACAGTTGAGTTGGCGCCTCTCTCCCCTCCCCCTCTTCTCTCCCCTCATCCCCATCTATCTTCACTACAGGCAATTCCCTCTCTCTTGGGGAGTGACTGGGCATTCCACAAGGATCTTCTGAGGAAACATTTAGTGCTACCAAGGACATGATGGGAAAATCTACCCGCAATTAAATAATTGCACACCAGGCTGAGGGAGTTCATGTGCTCTTTGCTTTTTGGAGCATAGCTAACTGGCATCATATTTCATTTCTGTAACACACATGTAGTACTTCTGAGACGATGGAGTACTCTGTACATTTCGTGAAGAAAGTCATCTTTTCCTACACATGAAAAATAGAGTGACTCTGAAAGCTGGTAACTGAGGTGTGCTGGCGTCGCCTGCTTAGAGAAGGTCATATGACACTCTCCCTAATACTTCTTTGCTTAGGGTTACAAGTTAGAGTTTGGGATAGAAGTTCCTTTCTTTTTCTTTTTGTTCCCTAGTAGTATTAACATTTTATTTTGTTTAATCCAAACTTAAGAATTACTTAGGTCTCAACAGCAGGACAAAGGTTGACGTGCCTAATAATATATTAAACTAGATGCTGGCCACCAGGTTCTTCCACCATCCCTCAGTCCCTACTTATTACAGGGTATGGCTGGCCTACCTTGACCTGGACTCTGAACTTTCCAGCCCAGGGGCTGGGCTGCTCTTTCCCCTACAGCCTTTTCCCTGTATATAATGCCGATGTGGTTACCCCAGTTACCTTTTGGGCTTCTTGGCTGATGCATCTGGCCCCATTCTCTCCCGTCTCTCCCTCTCCCCACATCGCACAGCTCAGTCCACTCTGGTCATGTTCACTCTGGACTTACCCAGATGCCCCTGCCTCTGGCTATGCTCTCCCACATATCTATAATAAACTTTCCCCTCCACCATGCCTAGGAGAAGTCATGCTCTTTCCTTTTCACTTCCTTTTTTTTTCATTTAGTGAGAAGATATTTACTGTCTACATCGGGGAGCACCATCCCCAAAGCATGACACTCTTGTCCCTGCTTAGGATACCATCATTCCACAGGACAACATCAAACAAAAGGAGATGTTCAATGAGAATGTCCAGAATAATGTTTTGTTCTGCATATTTAATTTCTTTGGTGCACAGCCACTTGTGACCAAAGGAACTATGGACTTTTCTTAAAACTGAGAGATGACAGATTATAGTGAAATATTCCTTATAATAAAAAACTGTGCAAAATGAGTTAAGCATTGATATTGAAATGTAAGGCTTTGAGATTGAAGTATAAATATGCTAAGTGTGTGATGATTTAAGAATGTCCTGCAGTAGTATTATTTCCTCAAATATTTACTTTTTTTCAAGTAAGCAGTAAAAACCATCAGAGTACCTGGCTATCATGTCAACGTTTAGAATTTATATTCTATTTTTTTTTTGTAGTACTGGGGATGGAATGTAGAGCATTGCCCATACTATATAGTCAAATACCCTGTCACTGAGCTACAGGTATAGCCCCAAAGTGGGTTTATTTTGAATGTAGTTATTTTTTGTAGTGTACACAGGTGCTAAAGAGAGAGAGCTGGCCCCACTGAAGGAGAAGAAGCCCCCACATTACTGAAGCAGGTTGTTAGTTTTTCAAAGGTGTCCCTTGTCTGCATTACTGTATGCTTTCAATAAGATTAGCTATAAATTTTAATTACTATTTTTTGTCATTTAGAAAATAAATACTTTTTCTTTTAAGTCTACATCCATGGACTTGGGTTGAAGTTACCTCCCAACCAAGTGGATGTTCAGAAGTTCTTTTCCAAGGCCCATCTGTTTCTGTGCTAACAAGTGTGAACTCTGAGAGCTAATGCATCAACATCTGAGAACTACCTTCTCCTCCAGTCCGAAAAGGTTCTAGTCTAACTTGGAATACAACTTATTAAGAACATCATATCCAACTTTCCTGTATATCACCCATGCAGAAAAGATCTATCCCATGCAAATTTTTTATGGTGCCTCTCCCCCCAAAAAGCTCGCTTTTACTGACGCTAACAGAGAGGCAATGAATAACTTTAAATGTATCAACAGGTGTCCTGCATGTGACACCACTTCAATGGGATCTGCTGTTAATTCACTAAATGCAGTGAATGAAGCCAAGCATCACTCCACAGGGGCCTCATTATTTCAGATACATTTAGAAGAAGTGATCCAGGGACCCATGGTGCTGTAACTTCCAAATTTCCTTTGTTCTTCTGTTTATCCCCCAAACAATTTTTCAATCACTAAAATAGTTTGTATAAACAAACAACCTAAAATTTACCCCACACTTCAATTTTGTGCTAGTTTTGACATTACATTTCATTTGCTGCACACACACACACACACACACACACACACACACACACACACAGAGAGACACAAGAGCAGGCTAACTTTAGCTTAGAAATGATTAAGCTTAAAGCAAACAAAAAATATACAGTAAATTCTGTCTTTCTGAATGAACTAAAAACAACAGCAAAACTCAGTCACTGTATTTTCATTGTAGAGCTGGAGGAGAATCTATCATTACCTCCAGAAACTGAGCATCCATCAGTCTTTGTATGGTAGGATGGAATGTCAGTTCAGAGATGCAAGCATTTCATTTGAACTAGTAACAGTAATAAGAGCAAGGCTTGAATCTGCACATATGCTGGGATGGCAGGTATGCTTAGGTACATTGTGATAAATCTGCCGATGGGGAAATCTGTACTTTCATTAGTAGAAAGGAGATTTGTGCCATTAAAAGAGAGCTTTCAAGTGCTCTCTAGCAATGACTTAGTAGGGGCTTTAGGCATTGCTTTTCAATACTAATAACTTAAAGCACAAATGTCAAAGTTTGTTTTTTAAAGTAGCAAAGCTATCTGATTAGCTGAACAGCAGAGCTTCTCCTTAGCCATGTCACAATGAATACATTAGCTTTAACACCATTATGTGCCAGGCTGCCTGGAGGTGGCCTGACTTTTGTGTTCTTTGCTTCACAAACACACTCCTGGCCATGATGAATGGCCTCCCATTGGGGAGATGGGAAATTCTCAGTCCATTCCCTTGAGAATGTTCTGGGACCTGGATCTCTAAGCAAAGCAAGATTAAAGAGGGAGGAGGGAGAGCAATGGTCCCTACCCCACAGCCATCAATTATCTGCAGTTATAAATCAAAGTTTTCAGCTCCCACAAAGGCCAGTGTGGCCAGCAAACAAGGCCGTTTGCACCAGATTGTTTGGAGACTGAATAACACTCTTGAGAGGAAACAATGGGGCCGGGAGAGCCGCTGTCAACCGCACCTGATTTATGAAGAATTAGACATGCTGCTGCATCAAGCCAGAGCACTGCTGACAGAGGAAATGGCCAAGATGAAGCCAGACGAGAAAGTTTGCTTTAGCCAGGCGAAGGCGATACTTCTGTCCACATGAACCTGACCCCTGTCTCAGGTCTCCTTCCCTGAACTCTTACTATGTCACTTCCTATGGCAGCAAAGCCACCACCCTTCCCAGTCTCCTGTTGAAGCAGGACATCACAGTCACCCCTTCCTCCTGTCTGTCCTTAGGTTCAAAAAACTGTAATTTCACCTGGTTTACATGATTCACACAAAAACCTATTTTAAATAGAGAAATGAGAAATTATTGCATTCTGTGGAAACAAAAAAATCAGAAAGCACAGAAGCATAGTTCACAGCAGAGCTATAAAATTAGTAAGGGCAAGCATTTTCAAATATATATACATGCACATACATACACACATATATATGTATGTGTATATATATATATATATATATATATATATATATAAATTTTTGTCTGTCAGGGGCTTCCTCTTTCAAATCCAAGTGCTACCTAGACCTATAAGCCATCTGTCAGCTTGAGAGAAGAAGCACTCGTGCTAACAAAATCAGAAACCATTCCTGTTTCATCTAACATTTATTGAGTACTTACGATGTGCCAAGTATTCCTCAAATCAGTTTAGGTGTCATTTCATTTATCCTTCAGAAAGCTAGTTTGAAAACGCTATAAAGTACCAATTATTGTCCTTCTCATTTATGGAGAACGAAATGAATGCACAGTGAAGTTAACTTACCCAGTCTTCCACACAAGATCCACAAAAAGACATCACAGACTCTGGCTGTGAATCCAGATAATGTGGTTTCTACACCAAATGTTTTACCTACCACAGTGGCCTCACCTGTGGAGCGAAATATCAGTACTATCTAATTGTCACCTGTGTCTACATCTGTTCCTATCTTGCAGTGCTGATTTTAAAGTCACATGTGCATATGCATGTCTGTATGCCCACAAGTGTAGTGAGCCTAGAAGGGGACTACTGGATCCCCGGAGCTGGAGTCACATGTGGTTTTGAGCTATTCCACGTGGTTGCTGGAAATTGAACTGAGATTCTCTGAAAAAATAGGCAGCATTCATAACTACTAAAACATTTATTCTCAAATCTATTCTCTTTATGAATTGGTCTCAAGTATTTGTCACAGTGCTAACAAGCTAACAAAGAAAAAGCCATTGGATTTTTTTTCAGCTTATACTTACCTTCTTAAATTGTTGGCGTTACTGCTCTATTTTATTCTGGGTCACATAGATGTTGCCTGTGCTTACCAAGAGATGAATCTTACTGATCAGTGAGTACATAGCCACTACCTCTTGGTACTGTGTCTTAAGAATGACAAATTTCACCTGCCACTCACTAAATAATAGGTCCATTTAATCTACATTTTATTAAATGTAGATAGAGCCCTGCTAACTCTTCTTCAAATTCTTAGTAGAAACAACAGTATCTAAATGATTTTGCCTTTTGATGACAACCATGTGTATTTGGAAGTAGGTGTAAAGAGGATGACATTTCAGTTTATGTTGGGGATCTAAGCAGATTGGCAAATGCTCTTTTTTTTAAAACATACTCTAAACAAGTTGACTAAAATTACATCAAAATCTTAGGTTAAAAAATACACATATCATAATTAGAAATAAAAATCTAAAGATGTAGTAAAAACAGTTTAAAACTCCAAACAGATGGAATATAAAACTGACAAATATCCACATAAAGTTAGGGAAACAATAGCTAAAACTCCCTCTTGTCCTTTCTGATAGATCCCTCCAGGATCTGTCCCTTTCTAAAACAAATTTCATAGAACCATTCCCAAACACCAATAATTTTCAACTCATAAAATATTTGAGACTGTTTGGTGTGCATAGAAAAGTTAATTATGTGTAAAGAATAATTGATGTTAACACAATTTTGGTATATGAATTAAATGACCAAAAAGGAAAAAGAAAGTAATAAAAATAAAAATTTTACAACTACATCATGAAAAACAATAATTTTTATGCATTAACAGGGGCTATCTGTATCAGAGTGACAGGTGTCAAATTCAACTTTCTGTTCTAAATGACTGAGGCTGTTCAATACTGATGAAGTGATGTATGCAACTGTTAAACAATAAAAAGAAAATTAAAATAAAATTTAAAAATTAAAAAAAAATCCACTCACATAAAGCAGCTCTTTTCAGGTCTGGAACAGGAAAGCTGTGATTCTAAGAAACACATGAGCAAGCAGGACTTCTCCAAGGAAATTTTCCTGCCATACTGTGAAACAGGGAAGAACTCTCTTGAAGGCTGACAATTCTCCATAAAGAACAAGAAGATCAGAACCAAATTTCCAGAGTTAGAAGAAATTTGAGGACTAGGAGAGCAGAGAAGAAGCAGCACAGCATGGAAGCCAAGTAGAAATACATAAATGTCCATCAACTCTTAGCCAAATGCTAAGACAGACATCTGGGGATGAGACCAGAGCCTGGCAGACAGTAGGTACAGTGGCTAGGAGAGAAAAGGAGGTAACTAAAGTGAGGAGATTTTTATTTCACCATCATGAATAGATTTGGGGTTTAATGTACAGTGTCTTGTTGAGACTTTATCAGTTTGGACTTCAGATGTATATCAACTCTGGCCCAATAATAATAGTTTATGTTTGAGTCAATAAAGCTTAAAACCCAGCTGTCTAGTTCCTTGATTATGTGATAGGTTTCCAGAACAAAGGTTGACTGTCTTTAAAGATGATTATACAACCTAGTCTACCATATCATGTAAAATATCAAAATTTGCCTCAGTCATTATCATGAGATAAAAACAGAAAAGTAATCATGAATAATAATCTCAAATAAAAAGAGAATGGCACAGTTGGTAGAATTAGTGAACAAGGATTGCAAAAGTTATTATAAATATATTCAAATATGCAAATGAAAGGTGGACACAATGTTTGAACAAATGATCAATCTCAGTATAGAAATGTAACCATGGAAACACTAATATGAAAATCTTATAATTAAAACAATATTTGTGACTGTTGAGCTGGCTCAGAGGGTTAAAGAAGATGGCTCCCAAGCCTGATGACCTGAGCTCAGTTCCAGGAACCCACACGGAGAAGAAGAAAAGCAACTCTCCCAAGGTGCCTAGTCACCTCACATGTGGCATGGCATATGTGCACACACCCAAAATAAGTAAATGAAATGTCATAAAAGTTGTAAAACATTGCCTGTAAGGAAATAAAGAGAAATCACTGCATGAACAACAAGAAATGAGAAATGCCAAGAAAAAGCAGATTCTGCATTCAGACAGGAAAGCAGGCCCAGCAAACAATGCATAAACAAGAAACTGGTCTCTACAGATGGAGCTGTTGTCTATAGAGAAAAATTCATAAGCTAAGGCAGAAGAAACCACTGACAAAAGGGCAGTGCCATTCTATATCACTATCCTCAAATACTTCTGATTATTATATTTAAGGATGTAGTGAATCCAAGCATGACAATAAAATTCAAGGAAGCAGTCCATAATTAGATCATGTTTAACACTAACCAAAAGGGTGAGGATGGAGTTCTGGGCAGTGACCAGAAGGAAACAGACACATTGCCCAGGGAAACAAAAATAGGTAGAGAGATAATATTTGATCTGAGATGACACAAGCAGGAGAATGTTGCAGTAACATCTTCACAGCACTGGAGTTCATTAGAAAGCAAAACAATATTCAAGCCAAGGTTTTAGGTCCAACCATCTTTTTTTTTTTTTTTTTTACTAGAAAGGCTAATCAAGATGCATTTCCAGATGAATAAAAGCTTAACTTCTTTATCACCAGCATATTTGATTTATGCAGACTCATACTACAATGCATAAATATTAAAGTAGATATATATTAGAAATAGTTCTCTGGGATAAGGGTAAATATTACTATAAAAAATGAAAGAAACATGTAAAAGATGAGCACATATGTAAGGGAGCTATGTGGTGATATGTTACATATTTAATAAAGCCTGAAATATCCAGAGATTAACATACAGTCAAAACCTAGGCAGAAAGCTCAGGAATTTCTTATTCTTTGAGTACAAGACCAAACAGTTGGGCTTCACTGACAGGTACCTTTGATTCCAGCACAGGGAAAGCCTGGCAGTGGTAACCTACATCTTTAATCCCACTAACTCCAGAGACAGAACTTTCTGGGTTTCTGTGAGTTCAAGGCTGACCACCAAATAGAGTAGCTCCTGCTTTTAATCCTAACCTGGATGGGATACAGCTGGAGAGAAAGGCATTTAAGGCAGGTTTAGGAAAACAGCAGAGGCAAAAGTGACCAGGAGCGAGGCTGAGGAAGTTGGAAGATAGCTGGGTGAAATTTGACTGTGGTGTTTCCTCTCTCTGATATTTCAGCCTTTCCCCAATATCTGACTTTCAGTTTCTTTCAATACAATCTGAATTCGTGTTATAGTAAGCAATGTTTTTTTCTTGTTTTTAACTTGCTAACAGAGAAAAGTAAGACAACGTCTCCGGTATTCATAAAGCAGGCAACCGGATCCTGGAAAAGTGATGCTGAGCTAGGGCTACAAGGGAAGGAACTATTGTCAGGTTGTTAAAGCTGCAAAAGATAACAAGACAATAGCCAATAAAATTAAAACAAAATATGAGTCTGTGATGTAAAGACTCCCCCAAACATACAAAGTATGAAAAGGATGGCTAATGAAGGTGCAGAGGAATCACCAAACAGAAATCAATTTATCTAAAAAGGTCAGAGTCACTGTCACAAAGAACAGGTGTACACAAGCCACACATGGTAAGACTGCATACCAACGGTCATAGCAACGGTTACATCAAATGTAAACAGATGAAGTACTTAGCGGAAAGAATATAGGAAAAAACAAGCCCTGCTTCTACTCTATGTAGAAGTGTAAATATTTTTCACTTTGCAGGAATACTCTACATTTTAAATATAAACAGAGCCTTGAGTAAAAGTGGACTTCCACCTTGCGCACTGAAAGAGAAATCTTAGGAAAGAGTGAAGACAGCGCAGCAGCAAAGTCAACTTCTGACCCGAGTGTCTTAGCACAGATAGCAAGAGTTGCTTCTGATAAAAAACTAATCATAAGACACAGACATCATAAATTTATATGTAGCTAACAAAACATAAACTAAAATACAGGCTACTCCCTAAGAAAATGGAGAAACAGATACAAGCATATGAGTTTGAGAGGTTAATGTTTTCCCTCAGTCCCTGTGCTCTTCCAGGTTTTTAGGTTAATTCTCTAATTAAATAATCTCTATATCCCAATGCAGACTCTATAGATAATGAGAGGGGTTGACTTATCTGAATTCTAGCAGAATACTTTCCTCAAACTATAGGTTAGTGAGTACACACCAAAGAGCGCCACACAGGGCACTGTCAATCAAAGCAGACTCCAGACCCCACACCTGTTTCCCTGCTGCATTACCACTTTCTGACTGACAGCTGAAGTACTGCGTAGAAAAGCTTGCTGTGGGATACCACCAGAAGTAGTCTGTTGGTTAAAGGACACACAGAGACTGAAAGAGGATTGAGGAAGGTGGGGTGTGGGGGAGCCTGGCTGCATCTGCCTGGGAAAACCAGAAAGTGTGAGGCAGAGGACAGAAGCAGAGCTGCTTGCTAATTGAGTTATAATTTTCCTGTCTAGTGGAAGGCACTTGCTGAGATCTCAGATGATCCCCAAATCTGCATCTTAGACTGCCTTACAAATTCTCTGTTCCCAGTGGCTGTGCCCAGAGGAATTTTTACCTATAAATGGAATTGAAATTTGAACAATAAAGAGAGGGGAGTCAATGAAGTTTTCAAAACTAAATTGAGAAATTATTTTCAGGAAAAAGAACCTTTGTTGAAGGGTCATTCAGTAAGAGAATGAGGAACCAAGGCTGAGGAGCTGAAGGGAAAATGAATTCATAGAAAACTTAGCCAATATGTGCTAGCCGCATCAGAGACTAGGCCCGACAGAGAAACTCATCTCCATGCCCCTCTCTGTGTCAGGCTGGCAGGGGTCACACTCTCTTTCTTTCTTCTCTTTCCTGGCCACTAGAAGAGCTCATATCTGTGCAGGACCCTAGTATATATACTGCACAGAGAGATTAATCATTATTTACATGAGAAAGGAAGGTAACATTAGACATAGCAAGCTGCAGGTAAGTGCATGGTGGATTATGGAAGGGAAGGGTCACTGGTGGCTTAGTAAAGATATAACATGTGACGCTAGTCTCAGGAGATTATTCAGAATGACACTGAGAGAGAATAAACATTAACAACAGGAACAAAGTTGAGGAGAATTTCTGTTGTCTGACAGGAGGGAGCAGTAGCGTATATTTCATTCCAACTTTCCAGTATGAAACAAATACATCCCCACCAACCTGGATTTCCACACAGTGGGGAAATAGGGCTATTTTAGCCACATATATAATTAAAGACCACCATGTCAGGTCAGAGCCTAAGTGAGGGGGTCAGAAAATCCCTAATGGAAAGAAAATACTATGCCTTTGTCTGTTAGCATGTTTCCATTGTGCTAAATTATAAATTGAAGACATACACTTTAATTTGATCCATGGTTTAGGTTAGACTTGGCATCGGCTCTGCCTTCATCCATGTTGTATTTAGCTCCTGGCACACTGCCTGGCCGAGAAATGAGGTTTTCTCATGTACTTGGGGAACAGATGAGTTTATGGTAAAGGCTTGAATTTATCATCTCTAGTCTCACACTCTCAATTTATAATGTAGACATCAAAACACTATAAGATAATCCAGTTCATCTGGTGGCTGATGAAAACAACAGCCATCATTTTCCACTTCTGCTCTGTGCCCTGCTGCTGTGGTCTTATCAGGGCTGCTTGCACCCATCCTCAGGGAGCCATGGCATTCGTTCCCAGCATCTTTGTTCCCCTGGGATTTTCTCTTCCAGGAATCACACATGTATTGTTTATCACAAAGCACATCAGTGAAGTGCTTCATGAAGTATCTACACAAATGCAGGGCAAGGCATTGAACTGAGTTTGGGAAATTCTTCCTGCTGTGAGCATTCTCTCAAAACTCATTTCATGAAGGACATATTCAAATTTCTCAGAAGCCCTGTGCGCTGGCTAGTTCTATGTCAATTTAACATAAGCTGGGGTCATTGAAAAAGAGTGAGCTTCAATTGAGAAAAGGACTCCAAAAATTGGGCTGCAGGCAAGCCTGTAGTGTATTTTCTTAATTAGTGATTGATGTAGGAGAGGCTAGCCCATTGCAGATGGTGCCATCCCTGGGTTGGTGGTCCTAGATTTTATATGAAACCAAGCTGAGCAAGGCATGTGGAATAAGCCAGTAACCAGCACCTATCCAAGTCCTTTGCATCAACTCCTGCTTCCAGGTTCCTGCCCTGACTTACCTCAACAATGGACTGCAATATGGATGTATAAGCCAAATAAACCCTTTCCTCCCCAACCTGCTTTAGGTCATGATGCTTCATCATGGCAATCCTTAGCTAGGATACCTTGTAATAAAGAAAATCAGTTACCCCTTTTTAACCTGTTTGCCTGACTTTTATAACCACACAATTTGTTCTTAATGGCTTTAATTGTGAAAACTGAAGGGGACCCTTGGTGCACCTTTGTTACTCTGTCTTAAGATATAGATGTAGGGTGATGCTCCATGCTGTGTTGTCCTTTACAAACATCATAGAGGCAGGAGAGTATCCCATCACAGCTTTCTGACTGGACAGGCGCCACAAGCTCAGGCAGCACCACCCATTGTCCCCTTCAGCACAGGTACATTCTTTTGTACATTCATAGTGTATCTGATGTCCCTTCTAGCACTCTCAGATCATTCCAGATGTGGACATGGCATGCCTGCTTCCCCTAGGCATCTGACTTTGCGGTTCTGGCCGAGGGAGGGCTGGAATCTTAATCATCCTGTTCTCTGAATACTTTTAGCAGAAAGAGTATTCACTGATACATGAATAGCAGGAAGTTGGTTTTCATCAAGTAAAAATCTCTTGAGTAGCCAGAAGTCATTTTTAGCTATTTCTAACTTCCAGAAGCAATAGGGAGGCCCCAAGTTTAAGCCCTAAAGGACAACTTCCTTCTGCCTCTGCAGTTCATAAAGCTCTTAAAAAGTAGCAGAAGTCCTATAGTGCCAGCACATAGTAATCTGATATGCTCACTTGTGCTACCCAGAAACTTCTTCCAAGTTGGCTGCTGTCCTTCTTGCCCTGTTTGGTTTAAGGCTCCCACCACATTGACTGGCTGTCCTGCCCATCCGTAGGTTTCATTTGCTAGCTGGGTCCTCACTACTTCATCGTGCTCATGTAACAAAAGCCCCTGGATGTCCAGAATGTTCTTGTATCCAGTTTTCAAAAATATCATGCTCTAGTTGCTGAACTCACAAACTGAACTTGCAGGCTTTGTGACTCAAACGTCATTGTCTGCATCCTGCACAGGCTGGGTTTCTTCTCCACACATTTCATGCTTCAACTTTCCAGAGGTAGAGGCATAGCCTGTGTCTCACTGTCCCCACTATAAAATGAGTTGATTGTGTTGCTTGGAAAAGGTATAACCTTAGGTTCTGTGTGGCAAGTGGACAAACTCAGGCTGCAGAGAGAAGATCTCTCTTATGATTTCCTCTGTCAAAATGGGTAGTTTATAGCAGCCATGCTGCTGACCCATTGCTCAGGCTAGGTAAGGCAAGGACTGACTTAGGGCTGATTTGGAAATGGAGGGGTAGCAACTTGTTTTGATTTTCAGTGTGGTTTAGTTTTTGCAAAGTTCCAATTACAAAATAAGAAGATGTATACATATATTTAATTTAACAGAAGCATTTTGTAGCTTTCAAAAATAACAATGTCTTCCTGATGTGACTTAGGCTTTAGCTGTGAACTATCTTCCAGTAACTGACTGGCATTTGCTCATCCCCGGAAGAGTCATTGAATATTCATGAGTGATCTGGCTACTGCCTGGGCATTGCAGAGCTAGAAGTAGAGCTAAAGAAAAAAAATCTAACTTTCATATTTCTTTGTAATAGTCAAATTTTTGAGGTCTCTCACAATTTCTTCTTTTTCCTTTTTTCTCACACTTTCTCTTTCCTGAGTGTGCATGCATGTGCGCACATGTGCACACACACACACACACACACACACACACACACATGCAATTTGCATGTATTCTTAGATCATTTCTGTATATTTCTTTTTTGAGACAGGCCCTCTCATTGAACCTGCAACTTGTGCCTAGATCATCCTTAAGCACCAGCAACAGGCCATGAGAACGTCGTTGGTCCACATTGGTTGTCCATTCAAGGTACATGATTATGGAGTTCATCTTACTTCATTCTGCTGATGAAATGGCTGAAGCAAACCTTGAGAACATGAGCTTTTTGCAAAGCTTTCCCCCACCTCTGCTCTGCAACAAAGTCCAAGGAGACTTCCTTGGCTTAGGAAAAGATGGTGCTTCCCCATCTCCTTCTTCCAGACACTCTTGAGTTATGCCAGATGAAACATCATGACAGTTTGTATACAGGGAGGCTCGCAGAATCCTCGGGCACCCACTAAAATTTATAACTCAGCCAGTGAGATGGGATTTTCAAGATAGACTTGGGAAGTTTCCAGAGTTCCCTGGGTACCCTAAGAACTCTGTTCAATAAGAAACTATCCCTTGTTTGAGTGGAAAGATGAAACATATAAATTTGGGGCAATATATTCCAATTAATTCAACAAAACGTCAAACTGTCTGGGAAGGCCCTTAGAAAGGTTTACTCCCGCCACAGGAGGACTGAGAGATGCGAAGAAGAGCCTGTGAAAATGAGATTTTTCCAACTTCTGCCTACTGTGAATAAATCAGTGGAGATGGGTTTACCTCATAAGCAGAAAGTATTTGCACAGTCCAGAGCGTCTCTCCCCAGATTGGTATCCTTTCTCCTGCTACATCCTAATCCTCAGCTGCCCTTCCTCCTCCTCTCTTTAGATTTTCTGTCCTCAGCTTTTGCCCTTTTCTTCACTTGGTTGTGGAGGAAAGATCTGTATGACAATCGTTTTCTATGTCTCAGCTTCTAAATGCCACGACGAACGTGCAGAGTCTTGAGCTGGAGAATTCTGTCTTCCTGTCCTGTGCTAGCATTAGGAAAATTGTGTGGATGCTCTAGGGATGCTAGGGATGAAGGTAATCTCTAGCCTTTTTCATAAAGTTTATGGCTCTGGTGTCCCCTTAAAGGGCTCATGTGGCTGATTGATAGGCTCATTTTTGATACTAACCATAACGAATTGGCCATCCTGAAGATAAGCTGCTCCTCCCCTGAGCATTGGAGGAGGCAGAGGCAGTCACCATTATGGATGCCACCACCATTATGGATGGGGCATCTTTCCTGAATCAGATTCATCTTGCAGCTGGCAGCTGCACAGCACTGGGGGACTGAACCATAGGGCATGGCAGGTCTGCTTAGTTCTTCTAGTTGCTGGTGTCTATGATGTTCATGGATTAAAGCATCATCAGAAAAGGAAAGAAGCATCTCTTTTCCTAACCTCTTACTTTTGTGCTTGGTGTTACTAAGATGTTTATAGAATCACAAAATACATAGTTTAAGCCTTTTAATTAAGCTAAGCATTTCCTACTTATTGTCTCCCTTTAATCTCTGTTTTCCTTTTTCTACCACAATCCATCATTTTCTTTTTAAGTTGCCACTTGAAGTATATTAAGAGAAAACATGAAGTACTGATTTCACCTTCTTGTACAAGCATTATATTCTATACACTTTGGGTCAAAGCACATTTGAACTTCTTAGAGAAGAGCAGGGAGAGAGGAAAGCAAAGAAAGGGGATTGTTAAATAAAGGAAGAGGGAATAATCATTCTTTGGATGAACAGAGGAGTATTTTATGAAAGTTGAACTTTAATTCCTAAGCATTTAATTTCCTGAAACAGGGGGAGTTAATGTGTTCATCACCAAAGTACTATGACACAGAGACATGCAAAGGGTAGCTGATGCAGTCTAGACTCATCAAGACAGAAACACAGCAGATGCAAGAAACTGTAGACTAGACAGAAACTGTGGTGGAGAAGTAGGAAAAGCAGGGTGCAGAAGAAGTCAGATAAATTGTTTTTCAACATTTTGTATAACATTGATGTAATATTTGTGGTTGGGTATGTAGGGCTAAGCAGGGCCAGAAACTCATATTACAAATAATGTATAAGTGTGGGGCACATACATCACATAAAGCCTGAATAAGCTTAAAAGGGGTTGTAGAACACAGAAATGGAGCCAAAAGCAGCTTCTGAGTTGTGTCTCTCAAACAGGCCATGGTACAGCGATGGCATGGCATGCAGCTTTGAATAACAAAATGGCAGGGATCTTAAACTGCAACAAGGCTGGTTTCTAAAGTCTCACAAAAGCATCAATAAGGAACAAGATGCATATGATGGATTTGAGGTTTCTGTTTATATAGGCAAAAAGGGAACAGAGTCCAAGACAGTTTCTTGGTAGCAGCATTTTCTGGGATTGCTCTGTTTGCTGGTGACAAGCATTATGATATCCAGCTTTTTAAAGAGAAGCTGCCTGATTCAGTTCAGTTTTGACTTTTTTTTAAGTGGCCCTGTTGGCAAATACTTAAAATTGAATTCATGAGCAGCAGGCAGTAGTGCTGTACTTGGTGACAGTATGGACCCTAAGATTCTCCAGAGTTGGGGTAGTAAATAACTTTACAATATTTAGTACTGCTTCCCAGAATTGGGAAAAGAAGCATGGCTCTGGTACCTCCATATTAAAAAGCCAAGTGAAGCAGAGTCAGCAGGCAAAGTAGTGCTTTACAGTCTAGCATTTTAAAAGCTCTTCTGGTTGAAAAATTATTAAAGATACACAATAAATAAAACAGATTCAGATGGAGAAAAATGCTAAATGGATTACAATGTGTGTGAAATATACATAGGCTTCAGAGAGAAAAAAAAGTGTAGAGAAATTTCTTAAATAGAGTAATAAAAATATAATAAGCCATATAAAGATGAAAAATGTACAAAGAGTTTGGATTATGGTTATTATTGAGTTTTCTTTTAATTTTTAACTGTTAATGAGCTAGCCTAAGAAAGATATTTGATTGCAAAGGCTGCTAAGTTAAACCAACATATATATTTTAAAGGTATGTTGACTTTGAAATTTGGGTCTAAGTATATGTTGTTTTGGAAATGGGGTTAAGAAAGACCCCTTGAAAAATAAAAATCTCTGATGGGAAGAGATGGCCACATCAGCTACAAGACTGCCAACAAAAATGACACAGCCTCAGGACCTCCATAAGATTTCCAATGCCCCCTATCAGAAGGAAGTAGTAACAGAAAACTATGCCTAAAATATTGTTTATAAATGGTTGTTTCTATTGTAAATGGTTAATGGTCATAAGTCATCCTTTTCTAAGGACAAAAGGGGAATATGATAAAGGAATGATTAAAATAGATTATTGAATCTATTAATCTCAAAATATTTTATAGTAGTATAGATTTTGGAGTTTGATCCAAATTTAAGGTTAATTTTGTTACACTGTATGTATATATCCACTCTTATTTAAGATATTATGTTTATGTAACTCATTTAAAATTGTAATATATAATTAAGAAATGTAGATTAATTATCATCTGTGATAACCAAACTTACAGTCATGTTAGCTAGGTTTTTGTAGGCATACAAATATACATTTCAATTAGATAGATAATCTTCAAATACTTGAAAGACATACAGAATATGGCATTTAAAATAGCTGTTTGATAGTGTGCTGTATAAACTAGACATGTAGGATCCATAGGAAAGTGACCTATGAACTTTGGCAGAACAAGCTGAGGTGGTCCTTCAGGTCACTGCTTCACAAAAAGAAAAGTGCCAGATGTCCTTCAGAACACAGGGAGAAGCAATTGATGAAATATACCAGAATGGGCAGAGGAGTCCTTGAAATTTCCTGCTTCACTGAAAGGTATGTCAGAGACTCTAGGCCTGTAGGCTGAAGATGGATGTCCCACCGTTACAAAGGAATTGGGTAACTGTCCAGACAGACAGATGTCATCTCTGTCATTTCCAGAGTTTGGAAATTGCTTGCACTTCCTGTTTACTCAGGTAACATTATATCCTTCTGTGGTCTTTGATATAGTTAAAAATTAGAAAGTTGTAAGTACAGTTTTCTTATTTATTATTAAAGGTATATTAGATATGAAACTTTAGACTCATAAGGATAAGGTAGATGATAGAATATTTTCTTTAATTTTGTTAAATACAAGTAGACTAGATATTGTAACTGTAATTCTTGCTTGATAGCTGTTTTGTTATATGTAATTTTGCTATGTTAAAATTGAAACCTTCCTTTGATTAGACAGAAGAGGGAAAGTGATGTGGGATGTCTTTCTGTATGCTGTGAATGTCATTGGATAAAAAAGGGACTGTTTTGACCTATGACAAGGCATCTTAGAAGCAGGCTGGAAATTCAAGCATATATACAGGGGAAGGAGGGCGGAGTCAGGAGAGACAAAATCCAGCTGCCCAAGAAGCAAGATGTAAAGAAATAGGTAAGCCATGGGCCATGTGCCAAGACAGATTAATGAAAATGGGTTGAGGTATGATGTAGGAGCTAGCTAGCAATAAGCTTGACCCATAGGACAAGCAGCATGTAATTAATATAAGCATCTGAGTCACTTTTGGGAGGAAAAGCAACAGCATGGCTGTGGGTGGGCCCAGACCAAGAGTTAGGTTGGGCCAGAAATACATACCACATTAGAGACAACAGAGAAAGCAGCTAATGTGTACAAGGAGACCACGCTTCAAGTAATGGCAACATTAGAACTATAAATAATCATATTTAAACAGAATAAAAACCAAAGAAGTTGCCAGCCTCAACCTCCACATCTATTTATTTCTTTTTCTTTCACATCATGTCACAGCCCTTGTCAGCATCTGACCCAGTGGACCACTTTGTCTATGTAGAATAAAGATGTGTTTTCTTTTGCTTTGTGTGAGCTGTATTATCTAATTTCCTAACTCTTCTAGATATTTCTTTTCAATCGCTCTTGCAAGTTCATCTTCTGTTATGAACAACTGAATGTGATTTTAGAGCTTTGGTCTTTGATCACTTCTCTTTTCTGATCAGTAGCTTTAACATTCCCCAAACACGAAAACAGTCATCATCTACAATCAAGATGAGCCTTCAAGGGAATGTTTAAACCTGTGCCTCCCAGTAGGACCAGGGCAACTGCTGAGCTCCCATGCATGCTCAGTGTTTATCCTGGTATCTGGCACATGCTGAGTGCTCAGAAGAGGAACTAGGGAAATGATAACCCAGTCTACTTCTCAGGCAGAGGTGTTGGGTAATCATGCACAGAGCTGGGTGAGCCAGGCTCAGTAACTAAAATAACCTGTCAGATGAGCATCTATTAATTATGAAAGAATGAAATAAAGACACAGGGTCATCTATCTATCCAAGGATTGGTCCTGGACCCCTGTGGGCACCAAAGTCTGTGGATGATCAAACTTCCCTAGAAATGGTAGAGGAGTTGTATGTAAGCAATGTATTTCCCTTGTAATCTCAAGCAACTCTATTTACTTAAAATTTACAATACAGTGAATTGACCATATTAAGAACTGTTAGAACAATGCTAAGGAAAAGCTGGCAAGAAAAAGATCTATAAACTATTTTTGTTTCCTGTTTGGTTGATACAGATGTAGAGTCCATGGATGTGGGCAGAAGAACCTAACTATGTGTGAGAATTAACAAAGATGACTTTTTTATATGATCAGAATTTTCTGTATTATATATAAATTACTTTTGTAGTTGGGAAGCTTTAAAATTAAAGTTCTTTTGAGATCTTCTATAGGTATTAATAGAACAAGAGACATAGAGAGAGATGTGTGTATGCATAAGAATGAGAATTTATGTGACTATCTGTGTGTCTGTAATTATGTGTCTCTGTTTGAATGCATACTCTACTCCAGTTACAGTAATGGCATATAAAAAGGAAAACATTACCAGTATACTAATAAGAATTCTAGAAGTTTAAGTGTCTGGAGTTAGAACATTTTTTTAATAAATAGTATTGCCCCAATTCAATAAATAGTTTTCCAAATTTATTTTTCTAATTGACTTTTAGAGAAGAATAGGGCAAAGAAAAATTACCCACTCAAATGAGCTGTCACTTCTGATTTTCAAGTATTAAAACCAGAAAACTATTTACAGATAATAAATTGATAGCAACATGTGCTGTCTTGCATTCTGACTCAGAATGAAGACTTTGACGAGTACCAGACACTGACATCTCAGTAGACTAATTGAAGTCATCAGTGTAAACAGTCCTTATGAAAAGCAAAATTGAGTATTACATTGAAGACATTGAAAGCGAGTTTATCAAAGGCATTTTATTCCCTGCTTGTCTTGGAAAACAACAAGGAAATTATGTTTCTCACATTAAAATTAAAAAGCAACAACTTTTTAGGCATCGGGGTAAGAAGCAAACCTTGGGTCATTCAGGGAAAAATCTGTTTATTCTGTCTGCTGGCATCGTCTGGCTTTTTCTCCTTCACACTTGGTGGGTGAAGGGAACATATTTATGCTCCAGTGAATGGATTATAGAGAATAGTGGTGCCAATTTCATTTAAAAGTATTTCTATCTTTAGTTAGTAAAAAAAAAAATGATTTGGTAGAGCTACCTCAACGACCATCAAATTGTAAAGATCATAGGGAATGACAGATAAAATGGCTTCCTTCTCCTCAGAGGCAGTCAGCACCTAGCTACCAGGTCTTGGCTCCAATGTGGAATCTCAGACACAATTCTTCTTGTCTATGGCTCAGGTTAAAGATGTTAGTGTAGGTATTGCCTCTAGCTTGATGCGTACCAGCCTTTACCAGAACACACATTCTTTCAGGGCTCTCTGCCATGGGACATACATTCTACCTGCTTCTTCTTGGAGTTAGTCTTTCCTCCTATGTACAACAAAAGAGATGTCACCAGGATGCATAGTACATGTAACAAAAACCTTTCTGTGGTAGTCAATTCATATGACATAAGTAGTTCAAACCTGAGCTGGTGCTGGTGCACTACAAACAGGCAGTGCCTTAACTTCATTCACTACATTAGATCAGCATTCTCTGAATATCAATAAACATTCAATTAAAATTCTGATTACATTTTATTTACTTCATTTACTTAGTGTGTGTGTTGGGGAATACTTATAGCATTGAGAGTGTGTGAGGTTTAAGGTCAATATGCAGAAGTCGATTCTCTCCTTCTATCAAGTGAGTCTCTGAGGTTTAATCCAGGACATCAAACTTGGAGGCCAAACCCACTGAACCATCTCGTAAGTCCTCATCCTTCTTTTTAAATAGATTTTCTAGAAAAAAAAAGTGTAATTTCTAATTCAGGAACCAGATTTTAATAAAAATGTTTCAGAGTTAAGCTTCAGAGAAGCACTGCTAGATGTACAGAGTAAGTCTCCATGGGCCAGAAGAACCCAGACTATGCAAGGAATTTTAATATCGAGAGAATAACTTTGAAAAAAGTCTCACAGTAAGAATGACTAAAGAAACTAAAAGAAAAAGTTAAAGCAATCATTAGAATCAAGTGTTCTTCACTTATTTTAGCTAAATAAACAAACTCACCTACGACAGAAGTTGGTTGCTAACTTGCAAGAGCCTCTGGTAACAGGTCCACCCTTGTATCTGACAGCCCAGGTTCTCTGGCTGGGTAGGCTGACTCATAATGCAGTGTGGTCTGAGATGTTCTTAGTATCTCCACATGCCCAGAGGGATAGTGAGGAACAGGCGTTATACTTTCTAGGGATCTGATTTTAGCATCCTTGTCTGAGATACAATTCAAGCAACAATACTTATGGTTAAAGACACTAGCATGTAGAGGTGTTGGCCTCTGGTCTTCATTCCCCACCTACATTCATAGCAGCTCTGGGCAAGCCACCTTGTTACATATATCCATCCCCATTAGAGCAATTAACTACAGAGACAATAACCCTTACTCACTGACACTTGGAGGGTCTGAGTGGGGTCTGTTATTTTGGATAACCTACAATTGAATGTGGAAAAAATAAGTCTAAAAAATGCTGTCTTTGATTGCTGATGCCATGGACATTGGCAAGAATATTGAAGCTGTACATCAAAAAGATATTTTGGGAATTAAGTCTGCCTAAGAATAAAATAGAGCTCTCGTAAAATTGAGAGATCTCTTTTGTATCAAAGTATATTTATGAGACAATATTTCAAGTGAAATGGAGAAAAAATGGAAATCCATTGCCATTACAGTAGGGTTTTGTTGAGATGGCAATCTTATAATGAAATCTAAAATTCCAGCTCTCCTATTCTAAAGTGGTTGCCTGCTTGCTTTAATCTTGGTTATCATTATAACACCAAGACACTCATCAAAATTAGCTTTGGCATTTATGAAAAGTCAGATAAAGCTTCTACCTCCCTTTCTGCACAACCCCTGCTGGGCTCTGTTCTGCCCCACAGAGGTCACGGTTGCTCACTGAAATAAGAGTCTGGTAGCACCTGCCATTCAAAGCTCCCCAGAAGTCTGTCACTCCACTTTGTGGCTGGGAGCAAGAAGTATATAATTCCCTTCCTATCTGTGGACAAGTATTGAACCCAAGACCATGAAATTTTCAGCAGTATTCTCACTTCCATGCCCATTGGTGGCCTTATGGACCCTATAGCTCAATCAGAAAGGATTGCTGTGGTTTTAAAAAATGCTGCTTTGATCTCAGCTTCTTAGATCCCCTCAAATATCAGCTTGGCAGCAAGCAATCTCTATCACATTTGTTTAGCATCCTTCTCTTGGCTTGCCCTTTATTTATTTTTTATTTGTTACCTTAACAAAGAAGTGATAAGAAGCATAAGAAATAACCCTACCAGAAGTGGTAAGCCTTCTTCATTTCAAATACAAGTTTTTTCATAAAAATAGGAGAGAGGAAATAAGGCCAAAATACACTAAAATTCTCAGTGGATTAATAAAAAGTCAGAGATGTGTGTGTGTGTGTGTGTGTGTGTGTGTGTGTGTGTGTGTATGTGTGTGCACGCGCAAAATAGCAGCATAGTCTGGCAGAGGCTGTCTCATAGGATGTGGGACTCTCTCTTATGGAGTGATACTGAAGATATGACACCATAACACTGCCTTTTGGAGAACAAAATGGTGACAAAGTCACGCCACTGACCTCAAGTCCCCTTTGTGAGGAAAATAGAGACTTTTAAAAGGGCATCCCCAACTCCACAGGGCAGAAGCACAAGCAGGGACCATCCTTCTTCCTCCTGATCTCTGAGGAGATGCCTCAGAAACGTCCTAACTGACATAAGTCTTGTGTTAGTATTTGAAAAGTTGGGGATATTTATAGACTCTGAGACATGTATTTTAAGAATATTACCTCTACTTATTTATCCATTTATTTTTATTTTATTCACATGGAGGTAAGAGGACATCATATGGGTCTCAAGGTCTCCTCCTACCATGTGGATTCTAAAGGTGAAAGTCATGCCATTGGGCTTGACACACTTACCTGCTGAGCCAATGCACCCTCGCCCCAAATGCATGTACTTCAGGTGTTTCCCTTCATAGAAGAAAGCATGCTTTTAAAATAGTTTAGTGGGGATACAAGCCACATGGTAAATGATGCACCTTGGCCAAGTATTCTGTACCCCAACTACACTCACAGAGGTCAATATCACCACTATAATCTAATATAGAACATAATATCCCTTCAAAAAAGAAACCCAAACTTATTAGCTGTGGTAAGTCACCACCCTCCACATTCTGACTCCACCCAGATGACTTGTGACCTATTGTCTGTCTCTATTCAGGCACATACTCGGGACATTCCATGGAAATGGAATCCAAACTTCTCACAATGGTAAAAGTAATTGTATATGTAAAATCTTGCGACTTATCACAATCTCCCAAGGTGTGTACAAGTTTCTCTGTGCACTGATGATGTCATGTTCCTCTTACACTGAATAACCTTTCATCACATGGGAAATTCATGATTATTATCCATTCATCAGTTATAAATCTAGGCTTTTTATACTTTTGGCCTTTAATAATAGCACTGTTGTGAATGTTTTTTACAGGTTTTGTGTGGCCATGTATTTTCTTTTTCTTAGATTATGTCTAAGATGGCATTTCTCTATAAGGTAAACTTTAGTTAAAAGCCCCATGTTGAATCTGTACATTCAAGTAATTTTCTAGCCAAACAACATAAGAATAAAACAGACTCATATTTATCTTCATTACTTTTACTCTATTTTTATGTTTATATATTTACATATTTTATTTGAAAAAGAAAGCAAAAAGCACCCACAATCAGAATATGCAATAAAATAATATTCCATTTAATAATGAATAGCCCATCCAAGCCCATTTAAGAAATCCTTACCCAGAGACAAACATGACTACAATTCTTTCATTTTTAATAAAAACCAGACTATGCTCTGCCTGCTGCTTGCATTTCTCTCCTACCATGAACCCATTTTGGTATCATCTGATAGAGATTTACCAGCATTGCTTGTTATCCTGATATGTCATTCATTTATCCAACCTTCCTGAGCTCTCTATGTAAAAGCACAAAGAACTTTTTGAACACGGATCTAATTTTTAGCAAACTCACGGACTTTTCTCAGAAGTGGGGCCATGGTTTTAGGATTCTTGTAATTAAAATTTTAATAGATATTGGCCATTTTCACTGTGGGAAAGTGACTCTGTTGCACACTCTCACCTAGAGGGACAGAGAGCCTGCCCAAGGCTGCTTCAGTCAGAAGTGACTGGGCCACATTATCAGCCAACTGAAAGCAGAGTCAGAGGTGAGATGCCATTTGTATATGTTTAACTATTACTATACTGAAATTCTTTTCCATTGTATTTAAAGGTCACTCATAATTTCTGAAAATACCTGCTTTATAGTATATGCTTATTTCCTCAGAATTCTTTGTGAGAATCTTGGGGACATGCTGACATGGACATTTTTCAGTTTTGCTTATAAAAGTTCTTCAGCTTTGTTTATCTTTTGCCACAAAGTTGTTTTATGATTGTTTTTGTCCTAATCGGTTGTTGATTATACTGTTATTCTCCTAATAACTTAAAAATGCCACTTTTATTCTGTATTAACATCAAATCCTCATATCTTAACTTTTTTCTTGTCTATTCTGTTCCACTGGCCTAATTTTCCATTTTCAAGGCCAACACTAGATGGTTTTATTATCTAGGGTTCATTTAAATGTGTCATGTGATATTAGTTTGTAGAAACTGGTTTTCAAAGTTTTGTCAACTATGTCCACCTACTTAATCTCATGAAGTAGTCTTTTTTTTTTTTTAACTACAATCACTTAAAATTTTCTCTAGGTTTAAAGCCACAGTCATTATTTGTAATATTTAATTAATATAAAACTATCAGCCTCTCAAAATCTAAAGTATTACATATGTTGATATTAAACTACACCGCTCACATATCAGGGTCATTCTGGCTTACATATAAGGATAAATAAAGAGGTGAGCTCTGGATTCATAGGAAGCCATAACAGAGCCACACAGGAGAAGGCTAGCCATGTCTAGCCTTAAAGGTGTCAACTGAACACATGATCACATGAACCTCAAGCAGAATCAAGGTTAGTCAACCATAACAAATACATTAAAGTCAGTGTGAATTAAAAAAAAACATATTTAGAACCACTGTAGAAATTTTATCTTAAAATGCCAATGCAATGACTCAATAGGCTTATTCAAAGATTACAAACAAAACAAAAGAGAAAAACGCATGACTACAGTATCAGAAGTTTATATCTGAACAACAGTACATTCATTTTTCATTTTCTTCCAGTACATTTTACTGCTTTTCCTTGATAGTCTGCGTGTGTACTTATCTCACCAATAAAAAATAATGCAGGAAATGATGGACAAATGAAATTTTCCTTCCCCCATGATTAGATTTCCCTTCTCAAAAAGCCTCTATCTTTTTAAATCACTACAAATTAAACTATAGAGCTTCCTCTATTGCAAAAGTTCCATGCCCAGCATGCTGATGTATTCTTAGCAAGTCTCAGGACCACTCACATATGAACTAACGGACCAACTTTAGACCGCAGATTAAAATATGGCTTTGAAAAAAACATGCCACAAAATTCTTTAATTTCTTGTGAACATAGTGAGTATGGCCATTTCTTCTTTGTCAAAATACTTCAAATCTACCTCACCTCCTGTGTCAATGGTAAAGAACATGCTCTTATCTACCAATGGACCAGTTCTAAATACTTTCCTTTAATCTTCAAAAAAATCTTTCTCCCAGACAAGTAATATAACCATACTGTGTCCTTCCTCCTTTATGATAGGCCATGGCTAAGAAGTGAAACTCAAACTCAGCTCTCCGAGTCCCCACACACTGTGCCTTCTTCTCCAGATGATCAAAATTAGCTTTTTCTCCTTCTATCTTCAAGCAATTGCCTTTGTCGACTTGTATACAATTTCAATAGCACACTCTGACACCATTGTTTACATATTTTTTGGAGCTCCTCATGCCTTAGATAGCAGAAGCAAAATCTACAATGGAGAATGTAGAACCCCCAAGCCTAAAATATTCATTGCCACTTTGCCAGAATGGCAATCCCATTCATGTGTATGCTGAGAGAAAATGTAGGGCATTATCTCTTTAAAGCTACAAATAAAGCATGGTTTATAGAACATTTTTATAAAGTCTGCATAAAATATTCTATATTTTTGTGTTCTATTTTACCTTCATCAATTCTTGATTTTACCATAATTTCATTATTGTATTGAATAAAATATTTTACTATTTTCAAAACTTAGGTTGGGTCAATCAGTCATAATCATAACTTTGAATTTCAATTGGCAGCCTACTGCCATTTAATAGGAAAATATATATAAATTAGTTCCTATATATGTGTATTGAAAATGCAGGTAGAAGACTATATATTATTTGGTGTATTCAATTTTAGGTGGATTTTATATTTGATAAAATATGTTTCTGCTTAAATTCATTGATTTTGTTACTCACTGGACACGGACATCTGAGCAAATAATTTCCTTTCTAGTCCTCTGTTTCAGCTACAAAACTAATGGTTGGTTTAGGCAGTGTCCCAGATTTCTTTTGATTCCTGTGTTCTGCCACTCTTTTAGACACAACCCTTCAGATGTCCATGCCATTTAATTTTGCCTGTTGGAAACTGAGGAGGCTGTTTGTGGGGGATGCTGTGATGAATTATACCACAGTGAACAGGGTGCAGGCTGGACAAGAATGATGCTTGGTGATTAAGGTGCTTGCTGTTCTTACAGTAGATTGAGTTTGGTTCTGGGCACCCAGGTCTGACAGTTCACAGTTGCTTGTAAATCCAGCTCTGAGTATCAAACACCCTCTTCTGGCATCTCTGAGCAGTGCACTCCCATGCACAGTCACACACATAAAAATAAAATCTTAAATCAAGAGAAAGTAACCATCCCACTTATCAAATTTATCCTAAAAATAAATTTCTATTTATGAGTGATTATAGAAAACTCATATCTTTTCTGCATTCTCTGCACAGAACTTTTTATCCTGTTGGTGCAATCTGCTTTTACTTTAATATTCAGAATTTTATTTGTTAACAGGATAACTTTCAACTTTGTCTTCAGAGTACACATTTCCTACAAGCTTCCATTTCCTCTAAATTTGATTTTGTTTCTAGTTTTATTTTGAACGCAACATTATGAATATTAAAGCATCATTAAATATGCATTCTAACCTCACAAAGGATAGATATTGCAGAGCCCTTGACCTAGTCACTCTGTTACTGCTAAGTGTACAAAGCTAAAAATAAAAACAAGTGCTTAGTAAAAGTAAGATACGAGGAATGGTGAGTGCCTCCATCCAGGGGAAGTCCAAAAACCAGCATGGGCTGGGGTGGAATGTCTTTCATAATATATCTAAAGCCACAGGAGTTTAACCAGGCCATTCTACTTTTAGGAGTGTGCCCTGAGGAAATAATTAAAGTAAGGAAAGAGATGAGAATCCCACAGCATTTATAAAAGTGAAAAATAGAAACAAATTAAATGCATATGAAGAGTGGCTTGGTGTAAGCCAATTGAGATGCAAACAGAGCAATTAAATATTACATTTATATTATAAAAATGTAAAAGTTCACCGGGGATAATATTTACCCTAAAAAGTGGAAAATGATATGTAGAGCTTTATCTCTTTTATAAATACCTAAATGCAAGAGTTGACAGTAACTGGGAGATTATGAGAAAATATGCTGACACTGGTCTGCTGTGGACAGTATACTGAAGGGCCATTTTTTTCTATCTTTTTTTTAAATCATTTTTTGATTGTAGAATCATTCAGAATCTATAGATTGTAAGCATAAAAATAATTTACTTACTTTGAATTTTTTAATTTTTAAAACTTGTTGAGTGTGGGTGTTTTGTTGGCATATGTGTCTGTGTACGACTTGAAGGCCTGGTGCCTTTCAGAGACCAAAAAGTGATATCAGCTCACCTGGGACTGTTGTGAGCTTCCTGTGGATGCTGGGAATCAAACCTAGGTCTTCTGCAAGAACAGCCATGCTCTCAATCACTAATCCATCTTTTCATCCTGAGCATGAAAATGGTTTTGAAGTATTTAGGAATTTCTCATACATATTCAGTCTCAGAAGGGAAAAACTATTTCAGCAAGCAAACCATTTTGCTGGAATATAACCATTTTAACCTACTACATAGCCTGTCACTGGTGTTTATGTATATGTAGAAATTAAAATTAGTGACAAGGAATAAAAGAGAAGATAATCTACCTTCCTTGCCCCTCTTCTGTCTTAGGACGCTGAGTCTATAATGCTTGAGGATGTTTTACTAGTTATAATAATTATATTATAATATATGTTTTGTTTTAGTGTGATCTCTGAAGCCCCATAACTACAGGGGCTGTAGCCCGAGGAACGGAGGCTTATTTTTTATTTTTTCACAAATACTATTCAATATTTGCTTGATGGGAAGAGATAATACAACAAAAGTGTTTACACTTTTAACATTTTAAAAATAAATGTTTTATACAATATATTCTGATCATAGTTTCTTTTCCTCCAGCTCCACACAGATCAAAAGCCTTTAGACAGGAAAGATCCTATAGCCTAGAATGATCTAAGGCTGACAATGTTGTGCATGCTCAGAGCTGACTGAATTCATGAAGTCCAATGCCTTATATCAGCATCTCCTGTAGTTAGGAGAACAAGGCTGTCCATGTTGATGGTCCAGGAACGGTAATGTTCTCTACCTGCAATAAGCTCATGCCTTTCAAAGATTATATTGGATAAATCAGCCATAGTCAAAACTCTGAATTTCAAATATAATGAATCAAATGGCAACCCAGTGACCTTTAGGTGAAAGGTAATGGTCAGAAAGCGCACATACTGAAGAGTAGGTTATTTTTAATGCCTAGTGGTTAGTACCATATTCAATGAATCCACATGGGAGTTAGTGGGTGATCGGTAAGAAAGGAGATTTTCTCTAGTGAATGAGAGAAGCAACAGAGAGGCTGCACCAAGACAATGTCTTATTTTTAAGAGGCAATGTCATATTCTTCTGAATAACTAAGTGAACGCTATCCTCCATACATATGTACAGAGTCTCTCCGGGAAAATGAGGGTTATATTCTCTTAGTCCAGATATACAAACAGAACCCTGACACATATTCTATATGATATACTAAAATGCATGTAAGTTGGATTTTATTATAATAAAATCTCCAGCCCATATTTATCTATTCTGCACTGCTGGGATTTTTACCCATCTTATCACCTGTGCTAGATAAGTGAGCCACACTCCCAGGAGAGTCTTCATTTTTCTTTTATAATTGAAACACTAGACACTGACAGTCTCATGTATCCTAAGCAAGTACCATACTCCTGAGTTATAGCACCAACCCTGAAACTTAGCTTCTTAACACATCAAGAATTCAATAGAATTAAGAAGCTTTGTCCGTCATGCGGTGGTCAAAAGGGAATGCATTCCAAGCCTGCAGCATGGATGCCTAGCTCCCCAGATTGTATCAGACCTTGTACACTGTGTTTCTTATGGACATGCCTATAGTAAAGTCTAGTTTATAATATCATCCCAGCAGGAGAGAACCAACAATAGCTTATTGTGAAGATCAACAGCCTTGGCACTAAGAGGAACTGCTATGTCTGCCTTCTATAGAAAGCTTTCTATCAATGGCCTATGCTACTTGTGCATTGAGGCTAGTTGGGCATTTAGTCACTCAGACTGGTAGGCTGGGCTGTGTTCACATGTATTTGTGAACCAGCCTTCTTCTAAGATGCATAGTATGGCAATCAGATGGGAATTTCTCTCTGGATTCCGAAACATTTGTGATCTCGCCCAATGGATACCCTGTTGCCCCTTGCTCACATTGTATGCCAGGCCTTTGGAGGCAAAAGAGAAGAAATCCCCTTTCCTGGCTTGTTTTCCCATTCTGAATACTCATCCTGTGTTTGTCCTCTCTACCCAGCCTGAAAGAAGAAAACAGCAGCAAAGAAACAGTTTCTTGGCCCCTTGAAGCTCTGAATTTGAGGCTCAGGATGAAGGTAAAGAGCTGGACATGGTGATGGTTGGATTCTCATGGGGTAGATTTAAACTCTGTTCCTGCAGCATTAGAAAGATATCTTGGTGTGTCTGACATGGATATCTGGTAGATTCCAAGAGGGTAGACCATGTGCTGCTAGACTCTTACCATCTCATGACAGATCAGCTCCCATGTACTTTTCCTTCCAAAAGCAAGCACCATGCTGCCAGATCATCACAGAAAGCATAAATATAATAGTGTCTTGGCCTCTGGTTCCAGTGACTCTAAATGACAGATTCCAGATTTCCCAGGCAAGAGAATCAAAGTTATTCTCCATATTGTTCTCTCCTTTCAGCCCCAATTCTGCTCAATTCTTCTCATCAGCTTTCCCCTAAGCATCACCACAAATCATATTCCAACAGAAAGCTACACAAGACAACTTGTTTCCAAGAGCAAGTAGTGTATCATAAGATACTATAGTGTTAACACAAACCAAAATGGCTCCCCTAGGACTTGTGTGGTTACAGCATATGTACCATTTTTTGATATGAAATAAATATATCTTATTTATTTTTTAATTTTATTTAACTAACATTTTCTCATTTATTTTACAGTTTGTTTCCTCCTCAGAGACTCCCATCTGCCCCATCCCTATCCCACTTCTCCTCTGTTGCCATTCAGAAAGGGGCAGGTCTCCCATGGGCTTGAACAAAGCATGGTCCATCAAATTAAGGTTAAGACCAAGCTTCTCCAGCTGCATCAAAGCTGGGCCATGTAATCCAGAATGGGGAACATGTTCCTAAAATCCAGCCCAACAATAGAGACTCATAAGAAGACCATGCTACACAACTATCACACACATACAGAGGGCCTAGTTCGGTTCCATACAGACTTTCAAATTGATGGTCCAGAGTTCATGTGCTCCCATATGCACCATTTTTATTCCTATGATGTTCCTAAACTGAGATGAGCCCAGCCCTACAAAGTCTTGTCAATTGAAAATGCATCCAATATATCCACTCTGGTGTGCATGCATCTCAAAAACCCATGCAGATTGTTCCTTGCCACTTTGATTGTCTCAGGATGTCGCAGTGATGGGATCATGAGCAGAGTGGGTGCGTGTCATTGTGGAGTAAGCGCTTGGTTGGGAGCCACTCATTTTAAGTCTGTCTCATTCTCTCACTCCAGTGTCAAGCGTCTACCCCACCAGTCCACCAGGCCATAACACAACATAAGACATGTGCCAGATGCCAGCACCGTGAACATGCTCTTGATCTTCCAATTTCCACAGCTCTGAGAAACAAATGTCTTGCCTTTATAAATTATCATATCTGGTACTGTGTGATGCAGCAAGAAACAGACAAGATCCACTCCATGGAGCATCTCACTTTTGCCAAACCCACATAAGTTAAACATAAGCAGAACACTTGCATCAACCTTCTAGCTAGGCGCGTCATCCAACACAAAGTCTACTTTAAAACTGTAAACTATCTCATGTAATTTTCTGACTCCACAACCCCAAACATGGTGTCAATACAGCACTGTATGACTGGTTATTCTGTGATTCTGGGAAATGGGACAGGCTGCTATGCACCATGGTGAGAGACTATCACCAGCTGATGAAATTCCAAATTCATTCATGTGGGTTTAAGGTGTATGTAGTGTTTTTTAAACCCATATCAAAGGTGAATCAGTTGTTTGAACTACTGTAAGCTGGAGATTGTCTGTGTATTGCCAGCTGCATTCTCAAGGCTTTCAGTACAATTACCAGGTATACAATGGTCCCTGTCAATAACTGACTCATTTATCAAATGCTTGCATAGTTCTCCATGACAATGCTAAATTGAGAGCAATAAAAAGATATCTTTCTCTATCAGTGCACTCAGGAACACCTCATCGGCTTCTTATTTTTTTTCTTCTTCCTTTCTCTAAAATTATCTGTGGACAGGGTAAATTCACACATCAAATTTCCAACTCTGAACCTGGATACATATTTTAAAGTTTGAGCAATGCTTACATATTCTGGGAAGTTTTCTGTAAATCATTGAAGAAATGAATGCTAATGACTGAAGGATGCAGGAGGCTGTGTTTTAGAGACTATCGTTGCAGTGCTAATCCATGAAGACTGATGAGATAGCACATTATGCATGTATGGTAATTTATTTCAGAGGTTCACAATTATTTTATTTTCAATATTAATTGCTTTTGTCTCTCAATAAATGATTCTGTAGAAAGTGGAATTCAATTTCATTCATTTTCAATAATTGAGATTGCTTTGAACTAGCTCAATATCTTCCAGCTCCTTGTGGCCTTCGACATATGTGCTGGTCATAAGCACATAAATAATGGGGGTTTTCTTTGCAGATTCCTGAGCAGGGCAGGTCAGCCTTGGGCAAAGTGATTCTGCAGTCAGAGTTCTCTATGTACATTCCTATCCCTGTGAGATTGTGCTCTCCAGCATCTGCAGTGCCTGGCTTCTCAGGTTCTTTCTGTCCGTTCCTCCCCACTGTTGAGCTATGGAGCAACCCTGCCTTTGCTTATTTTGTGACTTCTGTTTGAAGCAGTCTTCTACCTACATCCAAGAACATGGAGTGGGATGATGAATCTCACCAAAAATCCTCATCTCCATGTATGAACATCCCTGGTTGAAGAATCCTGGGATTCCTTTGTTTCCCTGTTAAGCTTTATCTTACTGTATTTTGTGATTGTACATAGATGATTCTTCCCTGTAACAGACAATGAGATTCTCACAGTTATAAATTGAGAAGCATTCATTCATGTATTACATGCCACACATTAACATATTCACAGCTTTGTTCCTCCATGAGTCTCCAGGCATAACTACAGTGAATTCGTGAGTTAGTGAACTGTCACTTGGGTCAAAGAAGACACTCTTCATCCATACAGAGGATGTCAGTTCTTCCCACACTCATCTGATTCCCCTCCAAGCCTCTGTTTTTCCATTGAGAGTTGTATTAGAACTATGTCCCTGTGAATATCCTGAGCCCCCCACCAGCTTGGGAAGGTTCTGCCCTTGCCCGGTGTGGGAATCCAGGGATATCTATAAATAGGGTCATGGAAGTCTGTGATACTCCCATTCATTTATTTGTTTGTTTTTCTAAACTTTGGAATGTAAAGGAAGCATTGTGAGATGCACAGAGAGTGCTTCATGGGCCACTGTGTTGGGGTCACATCCTTGGGTCATTGACTGACAGCAGCTGTCCCCACAAACTCAAGTCTTTGCTCAGTTCTCGATTTGATGGAGGCTCTCTGGTGAAGCTTTAATTTTTTCCTGGCATTGAAAGAACTGACTCACAACCCACTAAGCTATTAGACATAGGTACACAGGGGTAGTGTTGATGGGGGTGGCATTTCTTTTATCTGCTTGCAAGTAATTTTAATAGAGTTGGAACTGTTTCCCTCGGTAGATTACAGTCTTCTGATTTTCTTTAAGTGAGCTACCAGGAATGTCAGCGCACTGCTTTTTGTTTGGAGCATAAGGACTGCTGCCAAGGATTCCATTAGATTTGATTCAATTCAATTTAAACCGTTTACAGCGATCCCACTAAACAAAATAAACTACTTGTGGATGAAACAGGAGACAAACAAAGCAAAACAAACCCAGGTCCTTACCCCAGGAAGCTTATGATCCTGCTGTGTGGGAGGTGATAAGTAATTTAATTTGATACAAAGCAGAGACAAAAGGTTTGCTTTAGAATAATATCTCAGTGTGAGTGAAGGGATCAAGTTTACACTTGTAATTGATTGTACACTCAAAAGGGGGAGAGAGAGTTTTGATGAGGCCTCTTTTTCTATAAGCAATAAAGCATCCAGGAGTCAGGTATGTGCATGTGTACCCCCCTCTGTGTGTGTATGTGTGTGATATACTATGTGTGTGTATTTATGCATGCATGTGGGTGTATGGTTTGTGTGTGTTGTGGTATGATGGTGGTGGTAGTGGTGAAGTGTGTGTTTGTGTGTATGTGTTTCTTAGAAAGAGACAGGGAGATATCAAAAGAGAAGTTGAGAAGGGAGGGCAGGGAGAGGGGAGGCGAGGCAGGAGGGGAGGGGAGGGAGGAGGGGAGGGAAGGGAGGAGGGGAGGCAGAAGAAAAGAGTAGAGTAGAGGTGAAAAGGGAGGAGGGGAGGGGGAAGACAGGAGAGCTTATGTGTGGCAGGCTCCTGGGAAGTAGCTATTGAATGCTAGCAAGCTGAACTTGTGATCCTGTAGCCAGCAAACTTCCTGTGTTTGCAACATGAAGATGTACATAGTGTATTTGGTTCACAGTTCTAGAAGCTTCAGCCCATGCCTAATAGCTACTGCAGGATTGGCCCTATGGTGACATATCATGGCAGGATTATGCAGTGAAGCAGAAGCCCATCTTCTGGCTAAGCATAGAGACAGAGAGCAGAAAGGGCTGGATATGCATATCCCTTCAAAGTCCTGTCCCCTGTGACCATGCCCCCCTTTTTCAAGAATTGACCTTCTCTCAAGCGTACCACATGCTGGAGACAAAACCTTGAACATGTAGGTTTTGGGGGAACAATGAGGACACAAAATTTTCACACTGCCAACTACATCCTAAGTTACTGTCACATGTGGCCAGTGAGGTGTTTAATAGGTCAACATGTGTTTCAGTTTCCAAAAGTCTGAAGTGTCTCTGATGTCTCAGTTCAGCTCACTTGGCTCTTTTTGCCTCTGGCTGTGGCCATCTGAGTTCCAGTCAATGTATGTCTTAATACTGGTGTAACAAAAGCCTGAACTAGAACCAGCAAGCATGGTAATGAAAGCTGAATCCAGCAGCCTGGAGCATGGGAGAGCTGTATGCTCCTGCTCCATCTGTCTTGGCCTTCAGGTACTCAGGTTCAATGTTATTCATAAACTTTCTGGCTATTTAAATGTTGGATTCTATTTCACCCTACTCTTTCTACCCCTTGCTTCTTTTGCTATGTCGTGTGTGTGTGTGTGTGTGTGTGTGTGTGTGTGTGTGTGTGTAGATGGTGAAAGTGACACCATCTCCTAAAGTCAGGTTTTGCGAGAATAGGCAAAATATATCACTTTGAAACCACTTTCTCTGCTCTTCTGGGAGGGCCAGCTTGCAGGAAAATACTTATATTTACAACATAACAGATTTCTTTCTACTTCTGTGTGGTGGTTGTTTATATATAAAATAAAGACACTTTCAATGAACTTCAAATTTTTAAGATACTTATGTGGGGTTGTCTCATAATAGAAAAAAGAAGTTTGAATTTTCAATAAGATTTAACACAGCACATAAATCTAGAGACACTGAACTTGAAAGAAATGAAAGTGGGGAATAGCTTTGAATGCAGTAGCACAGGAGACAACTTCCTGAACAGAACACCACCAGTGCAGGTGTTAGTCCCTAAGAACCATGCCCTCTACACTCTGATGTCAAGCCATACCATCCCCTAGGCTCCCTCCTCAAGTCCTTATAAAAGCAGGATTTCATGGGCCTCTTTCTATCTGCCTTTGTTCTCTTTTAGAAGCTCTCGTTTCTCTCTCTTTTCTTCCTCTCTGTTCTTCTTCCCTTCCATTTCTCTTTCTTCTTGCTTTCTCTACCACTATAAACATAACCCCTCTCTTAATCATAATCACATACAATAAAGCTTTTTTCTACATGAAAACACCCATGAAGAGTCTCCTGCTATCTGCTGTACTTTCTGCCATGCTTCCCGTGTCCTGAATCCATAGAAACCTGCTAACAGATAACTAGGCACTAAGGTCAACAGTTAATAAATGGGACCTTGTGAAACAGAAAAGCTTCTGTAAGGCAAAGAACAGCATTAATAGAAAAAAATGGTAGCTTAGAGAATGGGAAAAGATCACCAACCCCACATCTAGCAAAGGGCTAATTTTCAAAATATATAAAGAACTCAACAAACTAGACATAAAAAAGTTCATGTAATCAATTAAAAAACATGGTACATGTCTAAACAGAATCTGCAACACAGGAATCTCAAATGGCCAATAATCATTTGAAGCAACATTTGCCATCCTTGGTCATCAGAAAAAAATGCAAATCAAAATGACTCTGAGATTTCATCTTAAACTTGTCAGGTGGCTAAGATTAAAACCACAAGTGACAGCTTATACTGAAAGGGATGTGGAGTAAGGGGAACACTCCTCCATTGCTAGTGAGAATAAAAACTTGCACAGCCACTTTGGAAATCAATATGGTAGTTTCTCATAAAATTCAGAATTTATCTACCCCAAGACCAGCTATGCCAGTCTCGGGTATATATCCAAGGGACGCTCTACCATAACACAAGGACACTTTCTCAACTATGTTCATATCTGCTTTATTTGTAATAGCCAGAAACTAGAAACAACACAGATGTCCCTCAATAGAAAAATAGAAAAAAATGTGGTACATTTACACAAAATATAGTATATTTCCAAAAGAAAAACATACATTTATCAAAAAATAGTATTAACTTAGCTATTAAAAACAATGACATCGGGGCTGGAGAGATGGCTCAGAGGTTAAGAGCACTGACTGTTCTTCCAGAGGACCTGAGTTCAATTCCCAGCAAAACCACATGGTGGCTCACAACCATCTATGATGAGGTCTGGCGCCCTCTTCTGTAAAACTGTATGCATAATAAATAAATAAATCAAAAAAAAATTTTTTTAAAAAAAAAAACAATGACATCAAGAAATTTTCAGGCAAATGGGTGGAACTAGAAAAGATCATCCTGAATCAGATAACCCAGATCCTGAAAGACAAGCATGGTATTTACTCACTTATAAAAGGTTATCGGCTGTAAAGGATAACCATGCAACAATCTACAGACCCAAAGAAGCTAAGTAACAAGGAGTGCTCAAGGGGGCATGCTTTGATATCCCTGAGAAGGAGAAATAGAGGAGAGAACCTCTGGGTGGACTGGGGAAGTGTGGGTATGGAAACAGGAGGAATTAGATGAGAGGGTGGAAGGGAACAATATTGGAAGAGATGACTAGATAAACGGGGCATTTGGAGGTCATTACAATGGAAACTCCCAGGAATTTACAAGGGTGATCCTAGCTAAGAGACCTAGCAATTAGGGATAGGTCTTGAACTGGTCATCTCCTGCAGCCAGGCTAGACTTTTAGTGGAAGGATTGGGACACTAATCCAAACACATAACTTTTGATCTACAATTTGTCCTGCCTATAAGATATGCTGTGTTAAAGAAAACTGTAGGAATAGCCAACCAATGACTGGTCCAACCTGAGACCTAGACCATAAGAGAAAGCCTACCTCTGATACTTCCTGAAGAACCAGGACATAGGCTTGATATCCAAAGACCTAGGATAGAATCAAGCAGGACTGACAAAAAAAGTCAATGTAATGAAGTTCAATGATATTCTCCTATACGAATTAATTGTTGCCTAGCCTGGTTGTCATCAGAAAGGCTTCATTCATTCAACTAACAACTGATGGAAACAGATGCCGAGAGCCACAGTCAAACATTACATAGAGCTTGGGGAATTCTATTGAAGAGGTTAAGGAAGAATTGTAGGAGCAAGCAGGGCAAGGACACCACAAGAAAACTCAGAGTCAACCAACCTGGGCTCACAGGGGCTCACAGAGACCGAACCAACAGCTGGGAGCCTACATGGGACTGACCTCAGCCCTCCGCATATTTGTCATAGTTTTATAATAATGATAATTTTTAAAAATCACTAAAAAATCAAAAAAGCATTTAGCATAGCATGTGGAGGATCTGATCTTCCACAATATCATATTTTCTTGTTTGCAAAAGCTAGGAAATTTTCTCTGTTGTTTTTAAAATTTGAACTTTAAAGAATTTATCATAGGATTTGGGAGATAGTTTAGTGCGCTGGTCAAGAGTGTAGATTGCTTCTGTTTGGGTTTTCTTTTTTGACTCACACATATCTTGTGTTCCTTTACTTAGCAAGGTATAACTGCACATCTCTTGACAATTGTAAGAGAAGTGTTTGGTTAGTTTGATCAATGAACTGGTATGGAAACCTCTTCTCTTTTCCTCAAAGATCATATATTTGGATTCTAGAAGCCTCTGTTAGTCTAGATTTCTAAGTCTCTCCAGGATACCAGGTCTCTGACATAAGGTGGTAGCATGAGAAACAGCTATGTTTAGTGTGGAAAGAGAGATGATACATCTGGTGACATCTGTAGAATAAATATCTCTGAAGGGAATTCATGGGCTCTACAGAAAACCATTTGGAAATTCAGTCACTTCCCACTCCCTAGTTTGTGGATGTTTGGCAAGTTGCTTCCTGGGAGTGAAGTTGGAGGCTCTCACTCTGGAGAACACTTTGTGAATACCTGTTTTTTTAATGCCAAATTTGATGATTTGGTGAAGAGACCAGAAACCAAAAGTAAAGCAAAATAAAATCCTTATCAGCTGAAGAAATTTCAAAGGACTTGTTGGATTCTAGACCTCCTACACAACCTTGAAGTACTGGCTCATCCAGTTCTCACCACCCATCAATTTTTCTCTCAATGTTATCATGAACTGTCTGACTCTTACTGCACAGGCTTGGTAAGGATTTTAGAGTTACTCCTAGGGCCCAAGGACAGAAATTATCAGATTGCAATAAATCACTTTACTGTCTTTTGTTGATAAAGTTTAAAATTGTTTCTGGTGGGGAGGGGAGGCATCAATTGAACTGAGCCATGTGCTGACTCTTTTATACCCCATTTCTCTTCCTTTAGCCTGGATCTACACTGTCAATATCCCCCTGTCCGTTTTCCTTTCAGCCCAAAGTTAACTTAGTCTGACCATGTCTGCAGATGAGCCATTTTCCTGCCCACTAGCTCTCAGTGGGGTTACCATCAATGCAGGCATGCACACATGAACCACTGACTAGCTCTCAGTGGGGTTACCATCAATGCAGGCATGCACACATGAACCACTGACTAGCTCTCAGTGGGGTTACCATCAATGCAGGCATGCACACATGAACCACTGACTAGCTCTCAGTGGGGTTACCATCAATGCAGGCATGCAC